>JARFJB010000683.1:2667500-2930000 GCA_036346205.1 Vesta saturnalis | reverse complement strand
CTCTAGAGGAATGGTACGGCATGTTATAAAAAACCATAGGAGTTTTAATAAAGCTTCAAATTTTTTCTAAGAATTTCTCCAATAAGATAAATATGCATTAATACGTACTCATTTATATCAGGTGCTCAGTGTATTACATTTGATACATTTCCAAAATTCGAAAAAATGATCAAAAAATCGAGCTCTATGTATTTTTAAATATTTTTGCATAACCCTATGACTTATAATTCATTTGTCCTATTTTTTGGGTGTAAAAATAAGAAATTGGACAGTAGAGTTAAATTGATTAATATTCACAACGTTTAATTCCACTGGTAGTCTGTAATACAATTTAACTGCATTGTACGTAAATGAACGTTTAAACGTGGCCTTTTGGTGGCGCTGTATTACTAACGGAATATTTAGATTTCGTATTGGAGTTACGTAAGCTAGATTGTTTGGTGTACTTCTCTTTTAGTAGATTAGAACCAGTATTATCAAGCAAAATTTTAAGCACATAAATTCCCATTTGTAAAATTCTACTATGTTGCATACTTAGCCACTTCATTTGTTTAAACTTCAATGAAACAACTTAATACCAAAAATCAAACGAATACAACAATTTTGTACCTTTTGAATTCGGTTCTTTTCAATCTGAATTAAACAAGGTTTAGATGAAATCACAGTAGTTGAATTGTCTTCGAATGCAAGATTCGCAGGGCATCCTTTTGGACTTTATATCAAATGAGCTTAGGCTTTTAGCATACGTTTCTTTACATGCTCTCTGAATCTAAGATCTTTTTCAGAAAACAACACCTAGGTTACTATTGAAATTTTGGGCCACCTATAAGTAAATTAAAACAATCACTAAGCTCATTGATTTTAGGCACTTAATATTCCAAACAACATACAATTAGATTTATTAGGACTTAACGTTAGACTAAAATTTCTTAATGTAATCCAGATCTTTATTAATTCGTTCATTAACTTCTACATATTTGCGAAAGTTAAAACTTATATATAACCGCACACCATCACCGTATGCTAGAACCAGCCAAGGCGATATCGACTTTGTTATGTCAGCAGTGTAAAAGATGTACAGCAAAGGACTAAGAATTGAACCTTGCCGCACACCACAAGTTATCTTTAATTTCGAAGAGTAACAGTAGTATACTCGTTTATTTTGGTATCGTTCAGCAGGGTAGAACGATATGAGGGTTACCATAGTCCATAGTATTTTAAAATGGAGCAACAAAGGTTGTGATCAAACGTATCGAACGCCTTCGTAAAGTCTACTAAAACTAGAACACTGATAAGGCCACGATCGCAAGCAGAAAATAAATCGTCCATTACAGAAATTAGAGCAGAGAGATACTATAATCTTTTCCAAAACCGTATTGAAATTGTGGATGCAAGAATTAAAAAAAATGTATATTTGATCATCAGTTGTTAAACAAATGTGGTTTCTGTTTCACGTTCAGTTCATTTTCTTTAACTTGTTTATTATTACATATGAATTCAGTGTTAATATTCGTGTTATCATTCTGACGAATTGTCCAATAAATGTATTGCTTTGCACAACGTATATTTCCTGTTTTTATTATCTAACTTACTCACCTAATTTACTGAAGATTATCGAAGACTGCGAAGTATTATTCAGGTTTTATTTGTGCAGTTACGATTTGTATTATTGTAGGTGTCTACAGAAGTAGAATTCGAAGTATTGCCGTCGATTGAGTTTTACATTAAAGGTTACGGGTATTTTTTGCGCACACGAACTGCACCTCCTCCCTCCTGCTTATACACCCACGCGCCGGCTTGTTCTTTTGTAAACGAATATAGTAATGAATTTGATTTGATAATATTTCCATATTACCAAGCTGATGGTATAACTTACATTGCTTGAAGCATGTTCAGACACTAAAGATCTTTCTTGTTCATTCAATTTATGAAATCCCATCTGATTTTTACGTCTAGCATCGAAGCTACAAGAAAATGATCAAGAAGTGCTTATGTTGTACTGCTTTGTGCTGATTGTATTTTGAAGTGTGCTATAAAACAAGGTAAAGAAGAAAAGTACATTGAGTTTATTGAGAGGTTATTGTCTTTAACTTATTGCCTTAATAAATGTCCTATTAATCAAGGCGCAAACAGAAAGTGTTCAAAAAGTATTTTAAAAATTACCCAGTAGCAACGCTTTAATATTTCTGATGTTTCTACTGCGAACTTAAAACAGAGATAATCAAATAACACAATTACTAAAAAAATTAGTCAGCTAACTAGACATTGTACTGTATTTGAGTCTATTCAAATGCGTACTTAAGTCATCTTCGAATGTAATGATTACTCAAGTAGTTATTTATTGACAGAAGTTCTACCACCAGCAAATATCGCTGGAGGCTAGATATATCTTTGGATCCTATACATTTATGTAAAATTAAAATAAGGTTTTTAAATTTTTAAATAAAATCCACCTCTCCAATTGAATCGCAACTCTAAACTACCAAAAATTACTGGGATCTAGACATTGAATACAATAAATGGCTTTTAAAGTTTCCCTCTTACAATGTAGATCCACCCTCTCGAAAAATCACCGAGGTCTAGACATTTACGTAACAAATAATTGTATGAAATTAGAATGCAATCGTTTTTCAATTTTTTGAGATATCATGTACGAAATATTCATCACAGACACACTTACGAATATTTTTCAAAAACCAGTTTTCGAGGCTGAGGTGACCCCGAAACGGTTATTTCCGGTTTTAGTTTAGTTATATAATAATAATCTTCGGGTGATGAGTCGATGTCCAGCGTTTTCTTTTTACATAAATTGTAACCCTACCCAAAACCAATTTGTACATAGACCTTATAATACTATGGACGGAGTGTTGATGTAGCCGTAATGCGTTATGAAAATAAAACAAATTATAGAATTAATAGTTCATAAAAACACACAATCTGTATAGTTATATATTTTATTTGTTTGAAGTGAAGTACCTGAATACATCGTAAAAGTAAAAAGGTATGTGTTCTTCTGTTGTAAAATTAAATTAATTTACTTATGAGGTTATTTTCTGAAGAATTATGAACACATTTGAACATACTTTCTAATATAAATTACATCAGAAGAAGGTTTTATCAAACGGCCTGTGTTTTTTTTATTCAACAATTTCGAAAATGAGTTATGTTGTGTCGTTGATGCTGCACAAATATTACAGTTTAAAGATATAATAAATTTGCTTTCAATAAAACCGGCAATATATTCAACTACAACATTTTTATCGTGAAAAAGGAAACAAAACAACTGCACGAGTTTTATAACTTGTGGTAAACATTAATAAAAGTGTTAGCACTAACTTGCACTCCAGTATTTTTTCTTATATACTCATTAACAATTTTACCAATGTTTTGCCAACCATCAGCTAATAATCTTCTATCTCATTTATTCTCGCGAGTTCTCACTGAATTATTATCTAAATAAATGTTAATTATTTATTATCATGAAACTCACGTATTTACTTACGTACTTACTAATGTTGACAAGCAAAAATATTTATGATTCACGGGGGTTTAAATAATCTGCAATAAAGTAATAAAAATTAATGTGGCAAATAGAATTTTTAAACTGCAATCAATGTACGTAGTGCGGACATAGACCACATTCAGCATTTCTCTAGTACTCAAATTAAGCACGATCTGGTCGCACTTATCAGCACTACTAGGTGAAATAAACCATAAATCGTTACACAATGGTTCTTCTAATACGGCCACATTATAGATATCTAGCTAACAGCTGTGGTATAGTGTAATGAGCTCGCCCTTCGAAATAATTGCGATAAATGAACAGATTCCTAACATCTGATAGATCCATCTCTAACCGAAGACATTTCTGCCGCCGATTAAGTCAAATTGGATTATTTTTTGCCTTATTTAATTAAAATATTTGCCCCTGTGAAGGGGCGGTTACAAAAATTAGTATACAAAGATGGAAGAGGATGCAAGTTGTATACAGGCGTAAGAGCAATAGCTCTAATCACGTACTTAAGAAAAATAGTACGGCCTAGATTATATTTTTGGCTACAATTGATTCGTGTTATTAAAGCAGAACTAATATACTGCTATTAGGGAGTGTTACGTGTTGCTCCATCTATGATCTATTTTGTAAATGTTATATACCGCTATGAAATCGTGTGTTATCGGCAAACATGGTGTCAATACATGATACTATAACTCTGAAAGATATGCTCACTTGGTGAACGCATTTTAGACTCTGCCGCGCATGACGTCACTGTGTGACCCAACACGCAAATTTCGCCCTAAAAGGCATAAGAGGTATTGTAAAAATGTAATGATTAGATATTTATAATTTAGTAAATACAAATTCAGCTAGATATTTTATAAATTGAATATTTTTACTGAATCATTTTCTAACCTGAAAAATATATTTGTTTACAAAATAAATTCTGTGAAATAATATTATACATTTTACTTGCTGTATTTCGAAGGTAATTTCTTCCCTTGTTGCAGGTAAATCTTGTTCATTTTCATCCGATTGCAACTCTTTCGGTCTAGAAAACCAAAATAAAAATAAAGACACGTCATTATTTAAATACGGTTATGCTTACGCATGTATTTTTTTTAACAATTCTCATCTTTCCACTCTTTCCTTCCGTTTGATATCCTCGTGAGGCTCCTTGATTAACTTTACTGAAGGTACCGTTTCAGGCTTTAGCTTCCATTTATTAAATGGCAAATTTAATAACTTCTCTTTCAAACAATAATAATCGTCTGTGATCAGAAATGCACTTTTTATTAGGAAACGAAAAATATCGAATACCCGGTTTATAATTCCTGCTATTTGATTTGTTATTATTAGAACATCCCTGTACACTGCAATGTACCATTTTAACACATTGAATTGCTATACAAACTTATAATAAATAAAACACAAGTAAAATACCCAAACACGCTTGTAAACTTGAGTAAACAACAAGGTTGCCACACTTAAGTGATGCAGATAACCACCCGAATAAAACAAAATACCCGAATTTTAAAATAAATAAAATTAGGTATAATATGACGAATAAATTAAAAATTTTAAAAAAGGAAATTTCAAATTTCAAGTTTGGGTCACAGACTGACGTCATTAAGATGGCGTACAATGTGCGCGTGAGCATATCTCTTCAGTTATAGTATCATGGTGTCAATACATAAATAACAGTAAAGAGTTGCTTTCGAATTTCAATAAATAGGTAATCAAAATAATCACCTTTTGAGTATCAAATCGTGTACTTTTATTTATCTTTCATAGAAATTTAAACCTCTCTATAACAATTACAGTTATCTTCGTAAATGGTAATACATTTAATAATTAATTGAATAGTAATAATAATGAAATAATAATAATAATTATTATTAATAATAATAATAATAATAATAATAATAATAATAATAATTGTTGGGATTACATTCACATTTTAACAGTTTTTGAAAGATTGTATTGCGCATGAGCACTACGTGTAATTGTGCGCAAGCATATGTTCTGTAGTGAGAAGTAAGTAATGAAAGGTTGTGAGAGACACACGCCGTGGTTATTCTTTATACAATAAAGCCGTTAGTAAATTAAAGTGTTATTTTTTCCCGATCCATACCTCAACATGGTAGCAGAGGTCCGTGGTTGGTTATAAGTTTACGTTTTAAAGTATTATAGTTGTTGAAGTTTTCTCGTTGAAGTCGGTAAATTCGAGAAAGCGCTGCAGTAAAAAGGGCGGAAGGAAAAGTGATAATACCCGTGTTTGATGGGGAAGACTACAATATGTGGAAGAAGCGTCTTACATTATTTTTGAAACTTAAAGAGTGTGATGAAGTTATAAAAAGGGTAAAACAAAGCACGGATTCAGTTGATTGGGATAAAAAAGATTTGAAAGCTATGAACTATATATACAGTGCTATTTCTAATAAACAGTTGGAATTTGTAAGTGATAAAGAAACGGCGTATGAAATAATAAAGAAATTTGATAATTTATACTTAAAAGAATCGACAGCATTACAGATTGTATGTCGAAATAAACTGGAAAAATTGAAGTTGCGAGATTATAGTGATTCGGCAACATTTTTTAGGACTTTGAAAAATCAATTAATGACTTGAAAAGCGCAGGTGCAAGTGTCTCAGAAAAGGAAAAATTATATTATATGTTGAACACGTTACCCGAATCGTACAGTTATATTGGTGATTTAATTGATACATTGAAAGAAGAAGATTAAACGACCGAGTATATAAAAAGCAAAATTAAAATGGCCGAGATGAAAAATAAAACAGATGATAATTACGGCAGAAAATCGAATGTGTTTACTGTTAATAAAGGTCGATTGGATCGAATATGTTATGGATGCGGAGAAGCTGGTCATATTCAAAGGGAGTGCAGAAATGGCGGCCAAGCATCAAGTAGTAGGGGCGCATGGCGTTCTTCTTCAAGAGGCCGACGTGGAGTCGGCAGAGGAAACTACGTCAGAGGCCGTGGCAACTACGGTGGTCAGCAGCGCGGTGGAAGTGTACATCGTACGAATCAGCAGCAGAATAGTGAGAAAAACGATGCGTGGGTTGCAACAGTGGATCATCATGCGGCGCATAATATAGAGATAAGTAAAGTAGATTATAATGAAATAAATTGGGTTCTAGATAGTGGTTGTACAGACCATATTATAAATGATGATAGTTATTTTGAAAATTTTGAAATATTAAAAGAGCCTGTTGATGTGCATATGGGAGATGATAGATGATAGATGCACAACGTATATTTCGTGTTATTTATTATATAACTTACGCACCTAATTTACTGAAGACTATCGAAGACTGCGAAGTATTATTCAAGTTTTATTTGTGCAGTTACGATTATTGTAGGTGTCTACAGAAGTAGAATTCGAAGTATTGCCGTCGATTGAGTTTTACATTAACGGTTACGGGTATTTTTTGCTCACACGAACTGTACCTCCTCCCTCCTGCTTATACACCCACGCGCCCACTTGTTCCTTTGTAAACGAATGTAGTAATGAATTTGATGTGATAATATTTCCATATTATCAAGCTGGACGGTATAACTTACACTGCTTCAAGCATGTTCAGGCACTAAAGATCTTTCTTGTTCATTCAATTTATGAAATCCCATCTGCCTTTTACGTCTAGCATCGAAGCTACAAGAAAATGATCTAGAAGTGCTTATGTTGTACTGCTTTGTGCTGATTGTATTTTGAAGTGTGCTATAAAACAAGGTAAAGAAGAATAGTACATTGAGTTTATTGAGAGGTTATTGTCTTTAAGTTATTCTTTAATTATTGCCTTAATAAATAAATAAAATAAATAAATAAATCCTATTAATCAAGGCGCAAACAGGAAGTGTACAAAAAGTATTTTAAAAATTACCTAGTAGCAACGCTTTAATATTTCTGATGTTTCTACTGAGAACTTAAAACAGAGATAATCAAAATAATACAATTACTAAAAAAACTAGTCAGCTAACTAGACACTGTACTGTATTTGAGTCTATTCAAACAAGTGCTTAAGTCACCTTCGAATGCAATGATTACTCAAGTAGTTATTTATTGAAAGAAGTTCTATCACCAGCAATAATCGCTGGAGGCTAGATATATCTTTAGATCCTAAACATTTATGTGAAATTAAAATAAGGTTTTTAAATAAAATCCACCTCTCCAATTGAATCGCAACTCTAAACCACCAAAAATTACTGGGATCTAGACATTGAATACAATAAATGGCTTTTAAAGTTTCCCTCTTACAATGTAGATCCACCCTCTCGAAAAATCACCGAGGTCTAGACATTTACGTAACAAATAATTGTATGAAATTAGAATGCAAAAGTTTGTCAGTTTTTTGAGATATCATGTACGAAAGATTCATCACAGACACACTTACGAATATTTTTCAAAAACCAGTTTTTAAGGCTCATGTGACTCCGAAACGGTTATTTCCGGTTTTAGTTTAGTTATATAATAATAATCTTCCGGTGATGAATCGATGTCCTGCGTTTTCTTTTTACATAAATTGTAACCCTACGCAAAACCAATTTGTACATAGACCTTATAATACTATGGACGGAGTGTTGATGTAGCCGTAATGCGTTAGCGAACAGCGATGGCTAATCACAATCTTAGGGAGTTAGTAAAGGAGGGGAAGAAATGGTCACGTGACGACTGGCAAAAAGCGGCTTTGTGAATGGCGTTTTATATACTTTATGAAAATAAAACAAATTATAGAATTAATAGTTCATAAAAACACACAATCTGTATAGTTCTATATACATGGACAACATTAGATACATTTTAACTCAAATAAAAAAAACAATATTAATTGTATTAAATACAAAATAAATGTTTATTTGTTTGAAGTGAAGTACCTGAATACATCGTAAAAGTAAAAAGGTATGTGTTCTTCTGATGTAAAATTAAATTAATTTACTTATCAGGTTATTTTCCGAAGAATTATGAACACATTTGAACATACTTTCTAATATAAATGTCATCAGAAGAAGGTTTTATCAAACGGCCTGTGTTTTTTTTTATTCAACAATTTCGAAAATGAGTTATTTTGTGTCGTTGATGCTGCACAAATATTACAGTTTAAAGATATAATCGATTTGCTTTCAATAAAACCGGCAATGTATTCAACTACAACATTTTTATTGTGAAAAAGGAAACAAAACAACTGCACGAGTTTTATAACATAAATACTTGCGGTAAACGTTAATAAAAGTGTTAGCACTAACTTGCTCTCTAGTACTTTTTCTTATATACTCATTAACAGTTTTACCAATGTTTTCCCAACCATCACCTAATTATCGTCTATATCATTTATTCTCGCGAGTTCTCACTGAATTATTATCTAAATAAATGTTAATTATTTATTATCATGAAATTCACGTATTTACTCACGTACTTACTAATGTTGACAAGCAAAAATATTCATGATTCACGCGGGTTTAAATAATCTACAATTAGTATTAAAAATTAATGAGGCAAATAGAATTTTTAAACTACAATCAATGTACGTAGTGCGGACATAGACCACATTCAGCATTTCTCTAGTACTCAAATTAAGCACGATGTGGCCGCACTTATCAGCACTACTAGGTGAAATAAACCATAAATTGTTACACAATGGTTCTTCTAGTATATCCACAATATAGATATCTAGCTAACAGCTATATATCTATACTGTGGTATAGTGTAAAGAGCCCCCCCGCCCGTCGATCGAATTGCGATAAATCAACAGATTCCTACATCTGATAGATCCATCTCTAACCGAAGACATTTCTGCCGCCGATTAAGTCAAATTGGATCGTTTTTTGCCTTATTTAATTAAAATATTTGCCCCTATAAAGGGGCGGTTACAAAAATTAGTATACAAAGATGGAGGAGGACGCAAGTTGTATACAGGCGTAAGAGCAATAGCTCTAATCACGTACTTAAAAATAAAAAGTACGACCTAGATTATATTTTTGGCTACAATGGATTCGTGTTATTAAAGCAGAACTAATATACTGCTATTAGGGAGTGTTACGTGTGGCTCCATCTATGACCTATTTTGTGAATGTTATATCCGACTATGAAATCGTGTGTTATCGAAAAACATGTAGTTCATAACATGGTGTCAATACATAAATAACACTAAAAAGTTGCTTTCGAATTTCAATAAATAGTTAATTAAAATAATCACCTTTTGGGTATGAAATCGTGTACTTTTATTTACCTTTCATAGAAATTTAAACCTCTCAATAACAATTACAGTTATCTTCGTAAATGGTAATACCTTTAATAATTAATTGAATAGTAATAATAATAATGATAATAATAATAATAATTATTATTATTAACAGTAATAATGGAACACATGCAAGCGAGTCTAACACTTAAACATCATCCTTTTTTTTCCTTTTTGTTCCTTATCCACTTTTATTCAGAAGGACAACGCGAACCAAAAGCCAAGAATCAATATACAGTGATCATGAATTAAGCTTATAAACCTAATTTATTTAAAGCAATTCTTTTAATCTGTACTTAACACTATGTATCATATTTGGTACAAAACTTTTGATTTTTCAACCAACGCAGTTTCTGCAACGTACTGTGGCTTATGTTCCCAAGCGGTACTGGTAGCGACATCTCTTTAGTTTCTCTGTAAATAGAAGTTACAAGTTTGGTTGCCATATAATTGCATTGATGGTGTAATAGACCATAGCAAAATTGCGTTTTAGGACCATTAGACTTTCTAAATCAGTTTTTTATAAGTTCCTTTGTCGTTCTGCTTTTTTATGTAAGATAAAGACAATAAATTATTTGGCTCATATATGACACATAGTGCATTTTTAATACAATTTTAGAATCTCTGCCAATAATAATACCATGCTTCTTTTCGATAAAGAATTACTAGAAATTATAGAAAATTGGAATGAAAGTCATGGAGATAATTCGGACATTCTAAATATTCCAATAGTATTTTAAGACGATGTTGATACAGATGAACAGGTTGTAAATTTAGAAGAAAATATAACGCTAGACGCAAATAGAGATCAAGAGAAACAATATTTGATAGAGGCAGAGAACGAGTTTTCTATTATTCTAAGATAAATTCAAGCAAATACAATTTGAAATAGAATAAATGTGGTTTTGACTACGGACGTTTTGTCCTTCAAAGGTAACATTACGCTACCATTCACATTGCTGTTGAAAAAATCCCGCAAAAGTTTCTACTGCTGACATTAAATGTTTATAGGGAAATTGATTTACATGTGACTCATACTATTCCCTACTGCTCGATACTATTCGTCAAGAAATAGTATATAGTGTGCCGATAACTCTTAACATGAAGCAAGAAAATGATCCTCAAGCTGCCACCTTTGTAAAGTGAGACCTGCTATTGACCATCTAAATTCCAAATTTGAAGGTGTTCGCCACGAACAATGCTCATGTATGAATGAGCAGTTGCGCTCTACAAGCCGATTTAAAACTCATAGTTTTTAGTGGTGTAGGTAGTGTCGCCGATAGATTTTAAATTTATAGTAGGTTCCCAAATCGCAGTAAGCTTATGTGGAAACGTCCATCAAAAGAATTCTTCAGAGTACACTGCGACAATTAATTTTCTTCAATTCCATTAGTGGTACACGTAGCTACTCGGGACATTTATTCTTTACAAACTATGAGACGCAATCGAATATCGAACTGTAAATTGCCTCCTGCAGACCAACCGAAAAAGAAAAACATGGGTGCTTCGTATGGATATGTTGCACATGCTGATGGTACTGCATGCAAAATTGTTACACTTACACTCAACTTTGCTGAAGAATTTGCATTGGAAGAAATCGAGCCTTTTAACAAAATATCCAACAACAAATAAATTTAAGAAATATAACCCTGTTATTAATACAAGTGTGATATACATGTTAGAGATCAACTATGGAATTTAATTTTATTTTACTAAATCTACTAAGTTGTTTCGTGCTGCCAACAACCACGGAGTTAGAAACCTGCCCCTGATAGACAATATCCACGTTAAATTTTCTGTACCCAAATGTATACCCACACAACGCTTAACCAATATTCAAATATTTTACTATTACTTTAGTATAATAATGTAATAATCACGAGTAACTGATTCATTTTACTATTTTATGTGCACAACAACGTTTAGAATCTTATAACTTTGTGTGTGTGTGTGTGTGTGTGTGTGTGTGTGTGTGTGTGTGTGTGTGTGTGTGTGTGTGTGTGTGTGTGTGTGTGTGTGTTGTGTGTGTGTGTGTGTGTGTGTGTGCGTGTGTGTGCGTGTGTGTGCATGTGTGTGATGTGTGCGCGTGCGCGTGCGTGTGCGTGTGCGTGTGTGCGTGTGTGCGTGTGTGCGTGTGTGCGTGTGTGCGTGTGTCTGCTTGTGTGCTTGTGTGCTGTGTGTGTGTGTGTGTGTGTGTGTGTGTGTGTGTGCGTAGGTGCGTGGGTGCGTGCGTGGCGTGCGTGCGTGCGTGCGTGCGTGCGTGCGTGCGTGCGTGCGCGTGCATTTTAATAAGTTATATTGATATTTCAAATTTCAGGCTACATCTCATAAAACGCTTAAATGAGAAGAAGCTTGATGACTGACCATTCAGTTGCGAATTAATTCAAATCATAAAAGAAGGTAAAATATGTGTATCAGTGGTCTATTGCACTAGGGTATATGGTAACTTCTGTTGCAAATTAGTGTAAGCTACACGAAGATAAAAAGATTTCGGCAAGAACGCTGTGTAACCAAGATACGGCAATGGAGCAGTCGAATGTATATTTTTATTTACAAGAATGTTTAGTAAAGTGACACTAAATTGGTTTCTTCTTACATTAAAAGGTTGTCGGTCAAATGTGGAGAAAAGTAAATTGTATATCCTATTGGAGGATAAGTACCTTTTACCTTAAAGTAGTATTTCAAAAATTTCCTTTGTACAGATTCTAGAAAATCCTTTTGGTAACTGTACATCAGATACCATACCAGAAGCACAGTATTCTATCTTTGGTCTTACGAACGGAAAGTACTATAGTTTCAGAGTTAGCACTTGTTTAAGGCTCTTACAATTCCTTAGGATAAAGCCAATGATTCTTGTAGCATCTCTAGTGATTTTATTAATGTGTTCGCTAAAGCTAAGTTTGTAATCGAGCAGGATACTAATTGGAATTTCCTCGTCTAACTCATCACTTTTCATATTGAAATGTTTCGCTTTAGATTATTGCAAATGCACCATCTCTGTATTTTGACAATATCTACCTGAAGTATCTCACAATCAAGAATACTTTCAATTTAAGAAAATATTTTTAAGTGGACAGCATACAACAATTTTTGGCAAGTTATATTAGATGTTAGTTCATTTACAGTTATTCAAAAAAGAAGAGCGCCCAGATAGCATCCATGGGGAAGACGCGAAGATGCAATACAGGTGTCAGGTGTATAATTGTTGCACATGACAATTTAAGTATGAAGTGATAAATACTAGCAATGTATCACTAAATCCAAAAGTAATTTTCATGTAACGATAGTCTGGTGAATCCAAGCAAAAGTCTTTGAAAGGTCTGTGTAGATTACATCGACTTGACATTAATTGCCGAGTGTATTCAGTAAAGTATACAAGATTAATAAGAGTGCAACGATTTCACATAAAATCATGTTACCGTGGAGAAATGTAGCCTCTGACAGGTGGATAAATAAGTGAGTAAAGTATAACCTCAAACACTTTAGCGATGTTCGATAAAATGCTAATTGGTCTGTACTTGGTCATAAACTTCTCTCCAGAATTTAGAACGGACAAATGCGAGCTTGCTTCCATTCATTCGGAAACACAGATTTTTTCTAATGCGCGGTTAAATATTATTTGTAATATGCGGACTAGCACAGCTCTACAGTCTTTTACCAGAAAGTTAGGTATTTGATCTGGGCCTGCAGTCTGTTTGTTGCCAAGCAAGCCTGCTTCCTATTGCTTTTGGTGAGTCATACGAATCCTCATTATAACGCATTTTGTGTGGTATGCGAGTACTTCCTTTGAATAAACGACCAAAAGAGAGTGTTCAACTGTGTAGAGATAAGACCAGTACGCGACAGTAATCATAGTTCTAATATGAGACCTCGAGTGAACCAAAAAGGAAATGACTGATTTCGACTGCGTTGCTTAGGAACATATAGATCAAGTAATGTGTATAAGCATCTGTAAAATTCTGTGCAAGGCAAATTGACCTCTTTAAGACTGTTAAGAAAAGATCAATCTTTATTTAATAAGGCAATCCATAATATCAAATTCACTTACGCTAACTAATAAGTAAAGACTTTGGTGCTTAATCAACAAAAGTTTTCCCGTCGGTTGTCCAAAATTTTGTATAATTTTATTGCTTTTAGGAGAACACAGAAACTGATTCGAACCTGGAAAAGGGCGAACCTTTCTTTTTTAATTCATTAATAATTTGGATTTAATATAACTTCACTTATAAATAAGTTGCTGCGTTGTGCAAATATACGATTTTTAATTGTAAAAAAGATTATTTAGTAAATTGTTACATATATCTTCTTACACACAAAGAATACAACTGAAGTTTTCTAGCTTAGATAATTTTAGTACACATCCCGTTCTCGTTTTCAATGGAAAAGTACCCGCCATTTCTGTTTAAAATAACCCGTTATTAGGATTCTACACAATTCTTAGAATACTGTGTTTTAATTGTACCTACCACGATTTGATTAAAGTTACAACAATCAAAATTTTATAAATCTATGAAAGTATTTTATATTTTACTTTTAATTGACTCTTTACTGAATCGAATAAAATTATCCAAAGTCAGAAACGTTTTCGAGTCGGCTGACTCAACTTTTTTTGTAATAAAACAGATATGAATGTCTATTTATCTCCAGCAGTACATGTTTCCAAGCCATCTGAATTGACAGTTGAGGTTGACTGTCGGCTAGCATTAAAAACTCGCTAAACCCTTTAAACTTTCATTCACAAATAGTAAATTCGCCCCTATGTTGCACACTACTGAATAATAAATACATTTTACCTTGTATATAATTATTCGGTAAACTACTTGGTGGCACAAAATTACTTACTTTATAGGGAAACGTGTATCAAGGTTCCAAATCAACAAATAATGTGTATCGATATCTTTGCACAAAGCATTTATAGTTTGTTGCAGTGCTTATAACGGGCCAATTGACAAAGGAAAGTAATGAGAACATGAATGTTAAATGTTACTTTTAACTTCACAATGTAAGAAAGAATTTTCAATTTTAAAAAGTGTTATATTAACACTACATCAACAGACGGTTGCCCAGGAAGTCATACCTATTGTCACCACAATTCAACGATTTTAAAAATAAGTTTACATTTCTGTAACATGAAAATACGAATGTTTACTTCTAATATAAAGTGGAATATATTACCTACAATTTTATGATAGAACACAATTTTAACAACATGTTTAGCGCTGAATAATACTAGGTCATGTTCCACCAACTAAAAGTATCTCGTTATTCTTTGAATAAATTTATTCTTTAAATAAAACTTCCCATTTATGTTTCGGCATTCCGAATTTTACTATTTTAAAGTTAAATTTGCAGTTACATTAACAGAGGTGATATCTCCGGTTGAAGTAATAGTTGGAGATTTATAAACTCAAACAATAACCTCATTATATTATCTTGGGAAATTGAAATATGTATAACAGTTGTGTATTATAATAGGTGATTAGTAATAAATTTTGATTACATAAACGAGACAAGTACAAAAAACAATAATGTGTATAAAGAAAATTTCATAGTCCTGACGTCATCGTCCTCCTCGACCTTACATGAAGGAAATGGACAAAGAAGGCATTCACCGATATTTCTAGTACATAGGAATCCTTCGTGGAATATGAAAACACGGATAGATTTGGAGTGTCGAATGAATGTGTCGAAGAAGTGTTGATTTTGATAGGCACCAATTTAGAATTATTTAGTAACAGTGTAAAGAGTTGAAACTTTCCAAATTTTTTTTTATTAATTATTGACTAATTAACAAATTTTCCCCAAATTGCAGAATTTTAAATCATCAATTTTACTCCCTCCGCCGTGAAACCAAAAGTTGATAATTTTTCCTTCCAGTCCCACTAATTGAACAATAGTCAACTTCTAACATAATGACTATTAACAGAATCCGTCCCCGGCTTCAACGGAATTGTGTTTAATCACAAGACGCTCCACCGAGTGCGGAGTGTTTATATGAATCCTTTCTCGAATTCTCCTATGTACCCTGGCCGGCTGTCGTTCGAATTTACCTTCATCTGCACGTAAGTTCTTTTACCTACACAAACACCTGTAGAGAATGTAACAGTGAAAAGTTAATTACTTTCTCTCGGAAGCCATAACAGAGAAATTGTCACTTAAATAAGAAGGTAAGTTTGCACCACAATCCAGCTTAGCAAGATACATTACTTACGAAACTTACTGTAGATTAAGAGACCTTTTCTTTATCCGGTCGTAAGGAAGATAGAGATACTTCCATAGCTATACTCAGTTATGCATATCGTTAGGCACCATCAATTCTTATAGGTTAAATAACTAAAATACAACAGGAATTGAGAAAGTTGTACTTTAATACCACATGTAATTTTAATAAACAATAAAACAGCTGTATCTATTTGTATATTTAATAAAACTAAATAATATCTGCTGATTAATTTCAGCATAAGAGTAAATAAAACAGTACTTAACTGTGCAAAGCTTTACGATAGTAAACTAATTCTTAATTAATACATAAACTATACATAATATCTAACCTATGTTTATGTATAATAATTTCGAAATTAAAGATGATTGAAGCTGTATAACTTCAATGTAATTACCAAGTTCAGTTTGACCAACAAATACAACTGAGTTAAGGTTATGCATGTTTTTATCTTAGAAAGCATTAACCAAAGTCATTTGTTTTCTTTTCATTACAAATTAATTTTAACTAAAAAGGATATGTACTTACATGTTTTACGCTCAAAATGAAGTTAATACATTATATTGAAATGAATTGCGGTTGAGAACTTCATTTCATGACAATAAGATAAACACCAGGCAAGCCAATCTCAATAAGGTAAAGGTAAACGTAATATATGTTCGAATCAGGGCAACCAGTACAGATGTTGTGGCTACTAAAGCGGACTTCACTAACAGTAGGCGTAACGTGGTCTGGCCTCATATTTAATGACACAAAAAGAAAGAGTATCTCCGATTCAACTTCTCTTCAAGATAAAATCGTATCATCATGCACGCCATTTTTTATTTCGTGACGCCACGCAACCATCATGTCTCTTCAATTACAAACGATACGAAATTTTCTTAACTCAAGGTACGGTTTCTTAACATAAGGAAGGGTTTTCCCTATTAAATATTAAATTAATATAATAATAATTAACAGCAATTGCATACCTTATCCAGGGAAGTCAAGGTACATGCACGCCGAAAGATAGATGGAACGGAAATGACCTAAGATCGCGTTGCGCGTAAAACAAAATTGATGTGACTAAATACCCATTACAGACGATAAGAACATATACACGGATATTTGTAATTATATACACTAAGAAAAAAATATCGACAAGTCCGCCAAGATTTAATTATTGAAAGAAAAGGGATGCCCAAGTATACCCAAGTAATGTAAATATATTTACAAATAATAACACGAACTCAACACTTGCATTAAGGTAACGACGGCAAAAATTAGCACGCTATAATCTACGTATGCAGAAAGGTTGTTTGCTTAAATTGTGTCGGACCGACACTGTCCACCGCGCAGCGCAACTGAGCAGATTGCCCAGGCGGATGCTACTTACAAATTTACACACAGAACACCTTTATACGCCGCCCCTGAAAGT
Organism: Vesta saturnalis; assembly: GCA_036346205.1. Classification (NCBI taxonomy): domain Eukaryota; kingdom Metazoa; phylum Arthropoda; class Insecta; order Coleoptera; family Lampyridae; genus Vesta; species Vesta saturnalis. The sequence goes on along the minus strand of JARFJB010000683.1, from coordinate 2,912,609 downwards.
AAAACTAAAGAAAAGGAACCCTCTCAGTCTAATTTCAGTTAATTACTAAAAAACGAATTGAATACTGTTAATTATGTAAGTCATGTTAAAAATTTTATCAAAATACATCACAATTTTATTATATAATTTAGATATAAAACTGCTAAAAACGCAACAAGTCTTTCAAATATGAAGATATTGTATATCTTCCTGAAACTGGCCTGCCTTTATCTCCAGACAGAGACCACCGACCCATACACCCTTATCTCTTCCAAACATTTCAAGAAGCTATAAAACGTTGTCGTGCATTCTCGACAAAAAATTCAATCCTGTCATTCGGCCTACTATAGAACAGGGACGTATTCAGGAATATTTTCTAATTTTTTTTATTTGCTTTAACGTATTCAAAGTTAGTGTATCCTTGTGTGAATGCATTACCTTTATTTGTACCTCAACCACCGCAAGGAGAACATAGTCAAGTGCCCGAGTAGATCGGACACCACACAGCGTGCCCTTACCAAGGAGTGTACGTTTATTTCCTTAATATAAGAATTGTATTTTTTTTTTGTTTAAAACTTGTATTAATTGTTTGTTTTGTTTTTGTCTTAGTTAAGAGTAAGTGTAAATATTTGGGATTGTTAAGTTATGGATATATATATATATATATATATATATATATATATATATATATATATATATATATATATATATATATATATATATATATATATATATATAAAACCCTCTTTGTTTATTCGTCAGTGTGAAACCCCAGGTAGGAATGAATCAGCAATATCTAAAGGAACTCACACCCAACTGCTGATTCCGAGCTAAAGCCGCGGTAAAGTATAGTAAAAGTAAACGGAGTCTATTAGGGGTTACAACAATATGCGGTATCATAGGAAGCATGACGCATGAAATTGCTTCTTTTCGTACAAGGTTTGTCAAAACGCCATCAAATAGACATTTCCAATGATTCGTTACTAAGGACTCGTCTACTAGAAAATAAGCAGTTGTTCATGTATGTTTTTATATTATGAGATAGTGGACATACTTGTAAAAGATATTTGTTAAAATCTTTATTATATACACAAACTCCGGCAGAAAATAGTTGTAATCACGCACATATACGCACAAGAAACATGATAGAGAGAGCATTTGGAATTCCTAAACGTCGATTTCCGTGCCTATCAATGGGAATGAGAGTTAAAATAGATACTACATTGGTAATAATTGTAGCAACTGCGATATTACTGAACATCGCGCTTCAAATAGTAGATGACGAACCAAAAGAAATGAATTCAGATGAACACTTATTTAAACAGCCATCAACTATATCACAGAATATGCATGAAAATAACGTAGCAGTTGGAAATGCTGTTATAAATACGGTTTTTGTTAAGATAAAAATTATTTATGTAAATTTATGAAACACAAAATTTATTTTGACGTTCTTGGTTTGATTTAATAATTGCATCTTCCGACTTCAATTTATTCGCGAGTCCAGTTTTATTAAAAAAACTGCTTGATTTTCATGTAAACATTGACCGTATACGTAAAGAACAGATGTCTCTATATCACACTCAACTCTACGCATTGCAGTCGAATTCTGTGTCTCCATAACATACGTGAACGCAATAAATTTCTTCAATGATTATATTCTGCTGATTCGTTACGATTGATATGTTAATATATGATGATAAATTATAAATTACTATACCGAAGCTTTAGTTTTCTTTCAAGTACCTTCCTTTAACAGCCCTAAAACCAGCGTTACTATCGTAGGCATAGTTGTGGCCATTAACGTATTACCCAACAGAGTCATACTCTCATACCAGCATTCCTCATTAATGACAAATTGTCAATTCTTGGAAAAGAAAACGCTCTCGATACAAATTTGCTGCAGCAACAGCATTTTTTGGCATTTCCCAAAAATCTGTCTCATGTCTGTCCTCTCATCGTTATAAATTGTACACTAAATATGAACGAAAAAATTTGATGACACCCATCAAACTAATAAATAACTACTTGGCTTCCTGATTCAATTTTTAAATACCAAAAAACAATGTGGCCTTAGTAAAACGTATTTTGGCTCATTATCTAATGTGAATAACCCTATATATATATATATATATATATATATATATATATATATATATATATATATATATATATATATATATATATATATATATATATGGTGAGATTTGGCGTTGCGGTATCTGTGTGTATAGGTCGCTTTCCTGTATACTGTGTGTTGTTGTCATCCTGGAAACTTGACTTTGTTGTGGATGATGTGTAGATGTTCCAAGAACTCGTCGAACTGTTCTGTACCGTGTGGCCATATACCTGTTCCTCCGGAAATCTTCCGTTAGTGTTTTTTGGTGTTGGTGTTTATTCTTGATCATCTCCAGCGACTCATTGATCGGGTTGTTTGTAAATAATGAAACCACGTCAAAGCTCACTAGTAGGGCGTTCTGGTTTACTGTCTTCTCCTTCAGTATCTTGATGAAGTAATTAGAGTTCTTCACGTAGAGTTTCGCTTATTCGGCATATGGTGGTAGTTGTTGCGCCACATATTTCGCTAGTTGTTGTAGTGAGGACCCGCTTGAACTGACGATTGATCTCAATGGTGCGCTCATCTTATGAATTTTTTGTAACGTAGAGTTTTGGATGTTCTCCCGTAGTATCAGTTCAAGTTGCTTTCTTCGCTGGTCTTGCTATCCTCGATTTTGGTGAGTATAGCTGGGTCTTATAGCAACTTTAGGATCTTCATGTTGCAGTCTGCCTTGCCCATTTTAATTATAGCTTTGTTGGATGTTAGGTTCCGCAGTGCATCTAGCTCGTTTTTTTGGTAGATTCCTCGTCGGTGGTCTTGCTTCCCTTGATATTTCAGAAACTCCGTACAGATATAATGTCTTCCACATGAATCGCGCCAGTAGATGAGGAAAATGTAACGCACAGCACCTCCAAACATTAACTGGACGAATCATCAAGAAGCGTACTCTGTAAAAGCTTTAATTTTACGATTGCATTTGAATGGATTCCTGGGGAATAAATAATACGCGGAGTTAAAGCATCTATCACAAAGCTTAACAGAGACGCAGCCGAATCCACACGACAAAGCGTTTCTCAAGTATTGAAGAAAGTATGGCCACCGACGATGAATGTATCAAAAATGAGCTGCACGTACTGCGGAACACAAAATCCAACAAGCACATCATCATTCTTCCAATCAAGGGAATGCCCCGGTCATAATCAGCAAGGCAGACGACGACATGATGATCCCAGGGTTCCTATAAGACCTAGTAAACGAACCGATAGGGACTGATCGCACAATCTAGATGGAAAAATCACCAAAGGCAAAATCAAGGACAGCAAGATCAGCGAAGAAAAAGAACTCCAACTGATACCACGGTAGAAGTCGTCAAAATGGTCAAAACTGTATGAGGTACCAAAAATCCATAAGGCGGGCGCACCATTGACAATAATTCAACCGGGTTGCCACTACAACTGGCGAAATATCTGGTAAACAAGTACAACCATTTGAGGAACAAGCAGAATAATACTTGAAGAACTGCAACCACCTCATCGAGGTACTGAAGGAGACTACGTATAGCTATATACAAACAATCCCGATCAACGAGTCTTTGGGCATAATCATAGAGAAACATCGAATACCGAAAGACCTCATGACACTATTGGAATGTGGTCGGAGGATTAAGTGTTTCATCCACAATCACCACTATCACCAGTGATAGCAACTTATTATTGCTCCACTTGATGACAAGCTGCTATTCGTGGACGTGCTTATATACAAAAAGAAGGATGGGCGCTTTTTGGTCACAGTGTGCAGTGTACAGGAAATCCACCCATACCAACAGGTACTTCAACGCCAGATCTCACCATTATCTGGTGCAGTTGTAAAAATACTGGTGACGAGATCGACGAGACCCACGGACGCAACTCACATAAAGGAGGATATGGCAACACTAACAACGACACTCCTGCTAACTAGATTCACAATGAGGAACATCTAAACTGCCTCACGACCGGGAAAACTGAGACACACAGCAGAGGAGGAATCACCTGCAACCGAGATCACGCTTCCGTATGTAAAAGGAATAACAGACAAAATTGCGAAAATCCGCAGCATACAGACAACGTTCAACATGGACAGAAAAATATCCACGATGCTACCAACGCAAGGAATCCATACCATCCGTTGTGGAACATGTGACGAGGTATACATAGGAGAAACAAATAAGGAGGATCAAGGTTTGACGTGAGGAACACAAAAATATTCTGGAGAGGAAAACATCTACATAGTCTCTAGTGCAGCCCGTCGGCAGTGCATCACACACCGTAGCGTTTGAAAATACCAGGACGATAGCCAACATCAAAAACGCGATGAATGGAACCATCCGAGAGTTTCTAATTAAATGTATTGATAAAGCATGAGATCTAGTGCGAAACGTCTACAAAATGTTTTGTTTTATTACAATTCCACCATGCAAAAAAAATCTTCAGACTTCGATTAAGATTGATATGTATAGTTTACATTGAATATTTTTTATTCAAACTTCTGCTTTTCCTTTGATAATTATTATTCGTACATCTACATACTGTGAAGTGAGTCGTAACCGCTATGTAGAGTATGATAATATATATGCAAAGCACCATTAATCATGTACCTCCCATTATTTAGTCACGGATGGGTTCTTACAGCGAAGAAAAAGAAGAGTGCTTGAAATTAAACATTATGTACATGTTCCACTTGAAATATCACAATATGTAACGTCCTCAACAAGTAGCACACTGAATGTCTGTGATATATATCGTCCGAGTTGTATCCTCCACCTTTCCACAAATATTTTAACTAAAATATCTATTATTTAACATGAATGCAGCATTTTAAAATATATATTTCACTGGATATGTTTAAGAAATGTACCAAAAGTAAACGCTACAGTTAATACTGTATTTGCTACGTTTCTAACACCTTTTATGGTATATCACATTTGAAACATCCTAGACACAATTTCAAATAGTTCGTCTTTATAGGAAAATTGCGTGGATTGTATCAGCATCATCAATCAACACCCTTTTGAGTAATTGAACATAAAAATAGCCAATATTAGGCACGAGTATTTAACAATGGTGAAACGGAATTTAACCAGTCATTTTGCAACACATTTCAACTTCTCACTACCAAATTCAGGGCTAATACATTTAGAGAACGGCGTATCAATACAATTTACAATTTCACATTGGACTTTTTGACAATAACATATTTAAAACAGAGTTATAACCATTACCAAAATGTGAGTGTGTTAAAAAACGTTGACATTATTAAATCAACCCGAATTTTCAATCACAACTAACCGCATTTCTGCAGTACCACATCCCGCAGGCGCAAATTTTGTAACGGTATAAAATACAGAGGCTGCAGCTACAACTACCGAGCTAGTACAGCAGTGGTAACACGACCTGCTTAGCATTCGGGAGGTAATGGGTTCGATTCCCGTTACCGTCTACCCTGTATGAGGTTTTTCAAGCAGCTCGCACTCCTCCTTGGAAGGGTTTAAAATGTTTTAAGTACATCATAATATCACAATTTATTTTATATAATGATCTATTTTGCGTTTCAATACAACACACAAATAAAATACAAATAAAACAACCAACACGTAGTTATGGTAACAAATCATTAAGGTGAAACAGCAAACCTGATGCAAATTATAGTTCTATATTTAAAATATCTGTTAAAGGTGAGTCTATAAGATCAACTTGTTCGTCCATTAATGGTACTTTCTGTTTATGTTTATAAATTTTGAATGCTTCCAAATCATCTAATTTGTCTTTTTTGTTACGAAAATGTAAAAATTTAATATTGTTCTGTGAATTCATAAGGTGATTATTTACTATTGGATATTTGGCATAATTTGATTTGTCTGTGTGTTTATAATTGTAAGATCTAATATCAAAGTTCCTAATTGTTTGTCCAATATAAACAGAATTACAGAATGTGCAGTTGAACTTATAAATATCAGAAATGTCGTTAGTTGAATATTTGGCATTAAATTTTTCCTTTTCCTACTACAAATTTATACTAACTCTGTGGAAAATGAATTGTCGTCACACAGTCGAATCGATTCATCGCTAACTCAAGATATTACTGTGAGAGAGCGCATTGTGTCGTTTTTTGCTTGGTTTAATTAATATATTTGCCCCTAAAAAGAGGCGATTCCAAAAATTAATATACAGATCTTGGACACTACTTGTACACATGTAATACGACTTTGATAGTGTTATTGACTGAAGGGAAAAAAAGGAAAAGGGCCTAGTATTTCATTCCCTTCCCAAGGGATGGGACGGGCTGTTTGTGATTTCCAAGCTTCTTCAGCCACAATCATAAATTTTCAGCATACATACATACGTATATATGCATGGTGGGATTAAGGATGTGTGTGGTCAGGATAGGATCGGAAGGAACGGGTGGGGAAATACTACCCCCAGCATCCGCCTAAGTAGCCGCACATGATGTGCATATACGCAGAGACTATGCTGCTTCATGTGTATGAGGAAAAACCCTTGAAAAAACTTCATACAAGGTAGACGGTAACGGGAATCAAACCCATTACCTCCAGGATGCTAAGCACTACTTTACTAGCTTGGTATTGTGTAGCTGCAGCGTCTGTATTGTGTTGACCAGAACTAGTTTATACCTATTGGTGTGTTACGTGTGCTTCCACCTATGGACCGTATTGTGAACGTTATCTATAACTAGTATTGGGGGTAAAGAATGGCTGCATTAGTGCCATTGTACGAAATCATACTTTCCGCTTATGAATAAAAAAAACGTGCAGCTCATAACGTGGTATCAATATATAAATAGCATCTTAGAATTGCTTTCGAATTTCCATATAAGACAATTAAAATAACCATCTTTTGGGTATTACATTTTGTATATTTTGCTATTACTTTAAAGTGATATGTAATGAGTGCGAGTAACTTATTTATTTTAATATTTTATCTGACCAAGAACGTTTAGAATTTTTTATGTACAATATTACTTTTGCTAATGACAAATATATTTTGACTATTTATTGAAACCTTGCTTAGTGCTTCAATGTTTTTGATTCATTCAACCCAATTATGGACAACACTTCGGGATAGATCGAAAGTTGGTAACACCTGTTACATTTTAATGGAATGGTGTACTATTTTTATTTTTAAGATGTCCAACAGCCTTTAAGATATTTACATTTTTCTGTAGATATCGGCATGACAACATCCCAACATGTATTGTCGCGGTTTTTTCAGCTGAAAAAATGTGCAGCATGACTAACACTGACACAAAATGCGAAAAAATTACTTTGTTTTAGGGCTAGTTTAAACATTAAAACTGGCTTTTTCAAATTGAATGGCCCATATTCTTTTTTTATAATTCAGCATCGATTGGTATTACCCGAGGCACAAACTGCAATAGATTTCTAGTGTACACGGTAATGGATTTCCAACGGATACTTGAGGATAGCCTCAGACCTCCTCATCCATTATCGAATATATGCTAGTAATAATTTGGTTATAGCTCGCGTATCGAAATCAATAACATGGTATCATGAGCATGGTATATCTAAAAATTTTCTTTTGCAGGCGTGTGGAAGGACGGGTGGGCTGTAGAGACGGCCGACAGGCGGTGAGCGCGTGCATGGGTACGTGGGTGCATGGGTCAGTATGTGCTTACTTGCGTATGTGCTAGTGGGTGCACGTGTAATCTTTCAGTAAAAATGTTCTGTTTGTGAGTAATACTTGACTCAAGTCAACAGTAAGCACTTACAAGATTCGTCACTTAATGACATATATAAACCACCCATTAAGTATTTATATGTATCCCTTTTATGTTTCTACATCCCCTTTATTTGATATTTAAACATCCATTTATCCCTGAAGTTAATTGTAAATTGTAAATTAGACACAGAAGCTGAAAATTCACAACAGAAAACGAAATCAATCAACTGTTGATTCTTACACGACTAGGGTACAATAGGTTTTTCAACGCCAATGAGCTTACCTGATTAGTCATTTGTACAAACAAATTTTTAATGCTGCCCAGTTGTCAGGAGGTAAACGGTTGCTTTTAACAAAGTCAGCACTTCCAAATTTTAAAATGGTACTCCAAAATTTAGTTTCATACATTTTTACCTTTACATAGCACTGCTCGCAACACAACTTACTACCCTCATTTAATAACCTCATTTAGTGGATGAGTGAATGAAGAGCAGTAATTTTTACGGCAACAAAACTTGTGACCCTTGTGCTATATCAATAAGGCAAGTAAATGAAAGCTGTATACCTCACATAGACTTTAGATATGCATACATAATTTAAACCAAAATAAACCGTCTTACCAATTTAATTTGTCTCGTCCATTGAACCATCACTATTTGTTGATTTCAGTTCCTTGTAATAAAGATGTAATGTTGATCCTTATCGCTTTTGTTATTGTTTGTTCATTATGATAAGGCTATATAAGCACACCATTACGGTTTAAATTAGAAATGTTTTTCTGTATCAATTTTGGCTATATTTCGCTATTTACCACATTATGATAATCTCATCCAATATGCTCTTATACATCAATCTCTATGCTCTTAAACAATAATTTTTAGTTCACTGCGAAGTGTGTATTTATCTCTTTAAACTTCTTTAAAGTGGTTTTCATAATTGGAACAGCTTTCCTTCTGTTTTGCTAAACTCTATTACTGTTTTACTTCTATAAAAACCATTTGGGATATTTTGGACGCTTTCCAAATTCTGTTTAATACCTTCAATGGTCTATTTCTGGATCCGTGTTAGCACCTGCGTCTGCGTTTGCGATACATATTTAAAATCTTGGGTAAGTTCTAGGATCGAAAGAGTTAAAGATTTTCAACTGCTATAACTCTGGATGGAAAAAATGTTTACTACTGGCGACGTTTGCAGAATTCCATATAGGTCAACTACAACAGTTGATAAAAACAGTGTAAATAGTTAGTTATACGGTATTCAAGCCACCAGCCGTTATACGTCATTGCTTAAAACTTACTAAATCAATGACGTTAAGTGTACGTGTTGTCAGATGGATTGCGTATACATATCTTTGGGTTAGGACCAAATAGATACGGTATACCTATTATTATATGTAATAATAAAATACAACAATTTGGTTTAGAGAAACGATGTTCTTGAACTTCTCTAAACTGTGTTCGTTTGGCCTGCTTTCAGACTGCATACATACTTATGTAAAAAATCCTTTCGCGAAGATGAATAACGGTGACACGTTTTCTTATGCATTGCTAGAACCAGACCAATCATACCCGGGATAATACAAGATTGGTTAAATATGCTGTATGTATGAAGTGCAATGCATGATTTACTCGCAAGCTTTTGACCAGAATTCAGAAAAAAACATTTAAAAGAAAAAAGGTTAAGTTCGTACTTTAAAGAAGTAAACAAAATTTGACGTGACAGCAGATATTTTATGAGCTTATATTCGTACTACGTTTTAAGTAGTAAATACGTACTGCAAAGGACAAAATATGGTTGCTGACCCTACACGATCAATGACTGTCAATACCAACTGTACTTATGAAGACATTTTGGCTTTAATGCACACTTTATTAAAGTTTTATAGTAAATTGGAAAAATTGAATTTAATTACCAAAGTACCCCCTAGGCGCATTCGCCAAAACGTAAAATAGCCCTTCATTATTTAGTTTAGATAGTTTAAAAAAAGCAGATTTTTAGAAAACGTCCGATTTATTAAAATATTAATAGTATTATTATTGGTGTTCAAAATGAGATCCACCGTTTCGAATACAATTTCGAGCCCGTTTTCTTATTTCCCTCGTTGTAATACTTAAATTAATCTCTCTTCATTTGAATGAAATCGTCGTTTATTCTTTCGATTAAGTGTTCCCGATTAAGAATTTCAACTTTGTAAACTAATTGTCTTGCTCTTCCCCAAACATAATAATCAACGGGGGTTAGGTCAGGTGACCTAGGTGGCCATACTATTGGACCATTTCTTGCTATCCAACGATTAGGGAAATTCTGTTCCAAAAATTCCCTTACTGCTACGGTATTGTGCGCGGGGCATCCATCGCTTTGAAACACAATTCTATCCCTTACATTTAGTGGTACGTCATCCAAAATATCGATAGGATTATCTCTTAAAAACTGCAAATAATTCTGACCATTTAAAGTGTTCGGTAAAAAGAAAGGTCCAACTAATGTTTTGCCAATAATCCCTGCCCAAACGTTCACATTAAATTTGTACTGAAACCGTGATGGTTTTTTCATGTGGGGATTTTCATGACTGTTTGCCCAGAAATGCAAATTATGGAAATTAGTAATTCCCTCCCTTGTAAATTGTGATTCGTCTGTCCGCAGTATACTTTTCAAAAAGAGTCCATCTTCGATGTATGCGTTTAAAAGAAATCGACAAAAATTCAACCTTTGTAGAGGATCTCTGTCTTCTAAAGCCTGTACTGATGTGTAATGGAAAGGATGTTGCTTCGCATTTTTAAGAACGGTCCAAACTTTCCAAACAGACAAGTTTAGTTGCTGCGCTACCTCTCTGATACTCCTTGTGGGATCAGCATTAAAAACTTCCAAAATTTGCTCATCAAGATGGACCGCGTACTGATAATTATTAATTCCAGGTTCACGATGAGACAAATTTCCATGTTCGCGTACACGGCGATATGCATTCGAAAATACTCGGGTATCAGGAAGTCGCCTATCTGGATATCTTTCCTGATATAGCCCTTGAGCTTCCGATGCATTACCATTACCTTTTCCATACATAAACAAAATGTTCACATATTCGTTAGAAAACGATGCCATAATAACTACAATTTGACAAGAATTTACGAAGGTTATTTTTATAATTATTATCTATTATTTACCTAATTTATTTCTTACGAATCCTTTAGAACTAATAAAAAATTAATGATTGAATTGACTATTCATTATTGTCAAAAATGACATAAAAATTTCAATTATTCATTTGTGTTGTACTTGGCTTCCCATAATTTATTTTTAATAACAAGTTGTAGTTATTATTTCATCATTTTCTAACGAAGAATATGCGAGTATTTTGTTCATGTATGAAAGAGATAAAAAGATACTGCAAACCAGCATCGTTTCCATTACACATCAGTATAGTATAAATATCTTATCAAAATTTTGAATATCCTACCACTAAGAGTAAGGGATAGAATTATGGTTCAAAATGCTGTTTGCCTCGTGCAGTACTAAAACGGGCTCGAAATTGTATTCCAAACGGTGGATCTCATTTTGAACACCAATAATAATACTATTAATATTTTAATAAATTTTCTAAAAATTTGCTTTTTTTAAACTATCTAAACTAAATAATGAAGGGCTATTTTACGTTTTGGCGAATTTTTTTTTTAATCTATTCATGCTATCTTAAAGACCATTGCCCAAGGAAGTTTTACTGAAATTGGAAAAAAAATTAACGAAAGATTTTAGGCTGAATTTTAGTGATTGCTTTTTTACAAATTAAAACTTTCATGTTTAAGAAGTTCTAAGCAAGAACCAAAGACATTTTAGGCTTTTCTGATAAAAGAATATGAACAATCACTTCATAAGGAATAAAAAACTTAGTATAAGTTTGCGATAAGACGGCTTTTTACTCTTGTACACTTCGATATTTGCAGAAAACACGGTAAAATCAATAATTATTAAAAGTGCCATTATCTCAAAAACGGTAACACTTGGTATATAGGTATGTTTGCTTAAATCGACTCAAAATCACGTATTCTATCACCCCTTTAAATTTTTGCATCGATGTACCAAACACCCTGTATATATATATATATATATATATATATATATATATATATATATATATATATATATAGACGTACTACAGTGTGTTTTCTTAATTGATTTCAAGTTTCTATTTGTGAATGCTTTTAACAATTTCTAATTAAAGTATTTCACAACACTTACATCACAATTTGATAAAGTTTCGTTAAATTTACTCGTGGATTATGACATTTTTCACTGTTAGCCTTTGGTCCTTATGAGAGGGCGTGCAAGGCAGTTTAACGTTTTTTAATGTATTAAGGATCTATTTATTCTTTGCCAAAATTGTATTCCACAGTTTATACGTTTATCAAACTCATATATTAATAGAAGTAAATGCTTACAAATTATACGTTAAATTACCACAGCACTATAATTTAACATATGTAGTTAAAATTAAATATTATATATATATATATATATATATATATATATATATATATATATATATATATATATATATGCTTTCATCAATTTCAATAAAATTTTTCACAACTTTACGCTTACATCACAATTTGATAGTTTCGTTAAATTTACTCCTTGATTATGACATTTTTCGCTGTCAGCCTTCGGCCCTTAGAGGGTGTTCGAGGCAGTTTAACGTTTTTTAATATATTAATTTATTCTTTACCAAAATTATATTCTATTGTTGGATTTATACGTTTATCAAACTCATATATTAATAGAAAGCTTATGTTTGTCTTTTCACCTTGAAGTAAATGCTTTACCACAGCACTACAGTTTAACATATGTAGTTAAAATTGAAATTAAAATTTGTATATATATATATATATATATATATATATATATATATATATATATATACAGGGTGAGTCACGAGGAACTGTACATACTTCTACCATAAGTAGAGGCACCTTAGGGGATTATTAAATGACCATTAAAAAATGTCTTCCTGTTTTGTTTATTAATACTCAGGGTGAACTACGGATCTTCACCAAAACAATGTTTCGTCATATCTTTACAATGATTAAGTCGATTTGTCTCATTTGTTTGGTGAAAGTGTGTATTCGTGTCCAGATACTAACTGACATATTCAGAATTTAAAAAATCCAAGACCGTCTTCGTGAAAATTTGTAAGAAATAGAATAAATAATAACCCTATAATAAAACAGTTTTAACAATGTGGAACGAAGTAAAAAACAATTTAATAAATATTACTATTATAAAAGATGTTCAAAATGAAATCCATCTGCCTCAATACACTTTTCTTATCGAATGTTTAAATGTGTAATGGACTTTCTTAATTTATGAATAAACATTTCTTGGGCTTGTTCATTTCGATTAAAATAATTACACATGATTTTTTCTCAAACAAATAAGAAAGCTAGGTTATTACAAACATTTTTTATCTGCTTTCTGTCTATTACGGGTGGAAAAAGTCACATACAGGGTGAATTTTTGAGATGAACCAGATATGCCAGATTTCTAAATTCGGCCCTGTAAATCAATTCAAATTATAGTATTTACCATACTGGAGCACAGTGTGAGTCGTTACTGTTTATTTTAAAGATTTCTCTTTAATAACTAAACATTATTATACAGTAAGATATTTCATTATTGCCAATTTTCAATTTGACTCTAAAATGAATCTTTAATTGAAAATGTGAGGTGTGTGTAACAAAAAATTTAAATACCCAGGTTTAACTGTCTATTAATGCGCTCTGAAAAAATTATATCAAATTTTTGAGAAATCATATACAGGGTGAAGTATTGGATATGAAGCAGTCCCGCAAATTTTTACGAAGACGGTTCTGGATTTTTTAAATTTTGAATATGTCAGTTAGTTCCTAGACACGAATACACATTTTCACCAAAAAATTGGACAAATCGACTTAATCATTGAAAAGATATAACGAAACATTGTTTTGATGAAGATTCATAATTCACCCCTTATATTAATAAACAAAACAAGAAGACATTTTTTAATGGTCATTTGATAATCTCCTAAGGTGCCTCTACTTATGGTAGAAGTATGTACAGTTCCTCGTGACTCACCCTGTATATATATATATATATATATATATATATATATATATATATATATATATATCAGGGCGACAATTTTATATTTATATATTTAAAAATTTTTATTTTTATTTTAACTCCATATGTTAAATTATAGTGCTGTGGTAATTTAACATATAATTAGTGAAGCATCTACTTCAAGGTCTAGAAAAAAAACAGCTAAAATTAAAATTAAGTCGTCCCGTTGTCTCTTTTTTTAGTAATAGGATGCCAAAACCTACTTTAACGGAAATTTTATTCTTGCCTATTGAAGTTATTAGGATGTTTATATACCTCAATAGCTTCACGTTGTATACGTACACAATAATGAGTTTGTTTTGACAATATTTACGTATTACTAAATTTATTGTCATGGTTAAATGGTTTAAATCATGCTCAGCTACCACAGATTTCTCTGGTTGACCTAATCTACAAAATCTTATATGTCGTTAACGTCTTATATATATATATATATATATATATATATATATATATATATATATATATATATATATATATATATATATATATATATACATATATATATATATATATATATATATATATATATATATATATTAAACGTACTACATTGTGTTTGATTTCAAGTTTCTATTTGTGAATGCTTTCATCAATTTCCAATTAACGTTTTTCGCAACTTTACACTTACATCATAATTTGATAGTTTCGTTAAATTTATTCCTTGATTATGACATTTTTCGCTGTTATCCTTCGGCCCTTAGAGTGTTCGAGATAGTTTAACGCTTTTTAGTACATTAAGGATCTATTTATTCTTCACCAAAATTATATTCTATCGTTGGGTTTATACGCTTATCAAACTCATATATTAATAGAAAGCTTATGTTTGTCTGTTTACCTTGAAGTAAATGCTTTACCAATTATATGTTAAATTACTACAGCACTATAATTTAACATGTGTAGTTAAAATTGACATTAAAATTTATATATAGATATATATATATATATATATATATATATATATATATATTAGACGTACTACATTGTGTTTTTAATTGATTTCAAGTTTCTATTCGTGAATGCTTTTATCAATTTCAAATTAAAGTTTTTCACAATTCACACTTACATCATAATTTGATAGCTACGTTAAATTTGCTCCTTGATTATGACATTTTTCACTGTTAACCTTTGGCCCTTGGAGAGTGTTCGAGGCAGTTTAACGTTTTTTAATATTTTAAGGATCTATTTATTTTTTACCAAAATTATATTCTATTATTGGATTTATATGTTTATCAAACTCATATATTAATAGAAAGCTTATGTTTGCCTTTTCACCTTGAAGTAAATGCTTTACCAATTATGTGTTAAATTACCACAGCACTACAGTTTAACATATGTAGTTAAAATTAAAATTAAAATTTATATATATATATATATATATATATATATATATATATATATATATATATATATATATATATATATATATATATATATATATATATATATATATATATATATATATATATATATATATATATATATATATATATAATATTAGGTGTGCTACATTGTGTTTTCTTAATTGATTTCAAGTTTCTATTTGTGAATGCTTTTATCAATTTCAAATTAAAGTATTTCACAATTCACACTTACATCATAATTTGATAGTTACGTTAAATTTGCTCCTTGATTATGACATTTTTCACTGTTAGCCTTTGGCCCTTGGACAATGTTCGAGGCAGTTTAACGTTTTTTAATATTTTAAGGATCTATGTATTCTTTACCAAAATAGTTGGATTTATACGTTTATCAAACTCATATATTAATAGAAGACCTGTGGTTGCGTTTTCACATTTCATATTTCACAAGTTCGTTTCAACAACTTAAACATTTCTAAAAGATTTTAGTACTACTGAGGTCCATAATTGTAAGTGTTATTGAATGGTACAAATTTGTGTATACATAAATATAATTAAATTGGTTTCAACGCCTTAAATAATTCTGAAATATTGTATTACTACTGATGAAAATAACTATAAGTGTTATCGAAACAATTAGATTTGTATAACCGAAATACACCATTAAAAAGACCCAACAAGCTAAGTATTTTAAATATGTTAATCTTGAATGTTTGTCAACAAAAATTTAACTAATACATACTTGTGCTTTCCTCTTCGCCATCTTTGATAAATTGGTAAACCATTTCACTTTGGCTTGGTAAACGTTACCACCAACACCAGGTGTGGATGACTTTTTAGTCTAGTCTAGTTCAATGCTTTCTATTTTATTTTTTACGTCCTCAACAGTAAAACCTTCAATTTGCATATCCTCGCAGAGTTTTTCCAAAGCATGTTCTCTACATAAGTTAGCAATCGGTGAAGTCCGCAAGAAACAAAAACGCGTGTTCTCTATATGGCGTTTCTGCCAGCACTACAATAGCACTGGATTGGTGGTCTACACGATTACAATTACGCTACAATAAGCGCGTTGAAAAGAAAAGTAGACCGCCAATCCAGTTACTGGACTGGATCTCTCACTGGACCTAGTGCCAGTACATATTATTGCAGTTGCAATCCAGCCCTGGTTTAGATCGCTGAACTGGAGTACTACTGAAATAATGTGAACCGAGCTTTAAAGTCGCATCTTCTGACTTGTTAACACATGAGTCACTTGTCGTTCGTGATATTTTTTCAATAGTAGAATTCGTTGCCAAGTTCACAGGGGTGCAGTAACCCTTATTTCTACTTACATAATATCAAGAACATAAAGGTAATAAATTTCCACGATTTATTTATCCCTACTTTGTCACACTTTAAGTTAAAAATGGTGCGCTTCTACGTTCTCTGTATGGAGTTTCTGCCAGCACTGGATTGGTCGTCTGCACGATTCCAGTTACGGTTGAGTACGTGCGCTGGATACAAAAGTAGACCGCCAATACAGTAACTGGACTAAATTTCTCGCTGGATGACGTGCACTCCAGTATCAGTTCATATTATTCAAGTTGTAATCCAGCGCTGCTTTCGGTCGCTGGACTGGAGTGCGACTGGAATAATGTTCGATGTTTATTGTTTGTAATGGAAAATGCAATATTAGAATTCATTACCTAATTCACAGGGGTCTGGTAACCGCTGTTTCTTCTTGCATATCAGGAAGTGCATTTCCATGATTGATTTGCCCCTATTTTAGCGCACTTTTGAGTTGGAATTGAAAAATGTTACACTTAGATATCATTAGTTCCTTTACATATTTTTTTAATAAACATAAATCAATGTTTTTCATTTATTAATTCTCATTTGATTTGTTTCAAAAGCACACACCATTGCGTGTTTCATTATAAATAGCAAGCAATCTACAATTTCCCCTGAAAAAATCTATTATTTACACATTACCTTCTAACTTTACGTTCATTAGAATTAAATGTCACTTTTTATTACTCTCTTTAAACTAAATTAGAGTCATTTCTCATTTGTAACGTTGAGAATGACGTAAATATAGATATTTTTTATTTTTTGTCAAATTTCATACTAGAAAATTTAAAACTTATATTAAAATCTATTGAAGAGGAATTGAATGGCCGCGTAATTGGAAGTTTTTCTTTGCATTAATATCAAAAGTTGCTTTTGTTAGGTTTTGAAAGTAACCATCCATTGACATTATTATCTGGTTTTCTTACGTAACAGCCAACGACTTCCTGATCTTGATGGCGTCTTTTGTCTTGCCTATTCTTAACTCCTTATTATCACCGTTAGAGTTAGCAAAGGTCATTTCGTTCTAAGCTATAATATAACATTTTCCTTTTTTTTTGTTCTTATTTGTTGTGTTGTCTCTTAACAAATGACTTCTTTTATTCAGTTAAATCTTGCGTAAAATTTCCGTTCACATTAGGAGTATCAACGTATCTCGCAATTTCCTTACCATGATAAACGCACATTTTTATTTACCAAACTGATTGAAGCAGTAATTTTAAGATATAAAAACCATTAAGATTTATATCAAAGATTTAACAGTTTTATTATCGAATTGGAATATTCTGAAAATGTTCGTTCCGTTACTAAAATGGATAATTTATGTGATTGGATATAATTGCGTTTTAGTATAAAAATTTTCGGTACAGTTGTAGGCTAGGTTGGAATATCTACAACTACTTAACTAAATTGCTTCTCAATTGGTTGAACTACTTAGAAACATAAAAAGTAGAAAGTTGTGAAAAAGGAAGGCACAAGGAATAAAATTTTAGATGCAATTTAGAGATTCAGTTCCGGTCGCTTCAATAAAGCTCTAATTTTCTTCAGAGAGTACGATTTTGGTGTTTTTAATAATCAAAATTTAATTAAAGATTTTTTATCATTTCTATTTACTAATCGTAAATATGAATTTATTTAAAACCGTGCTTTATGTAAATTTAATTATCTTTGTTTATTAATAAAAGAAACACGAAAACTATCTTTTAGTAACTCTAATGGAATCAGATCACTTATAAAAGGTAATTTGAGGTAAGTGGGTATATACTCTTTCTCTTTTTCATGAAATGGAATAGTTGTTAATCTAATCCCTTTTTGTAATTATATTATTTATTGTCATTGGCATAGATTATATTTTACATTTGGATGATTCATTCCTATGATAAACGGTATAGGGACAAAAGAGCAAAAAAGGTTAGGATCTGAAACGCATGAATTTTTTCGAGAAAACGTGACTGCATTTTTACGGAAGGGTTCTACCCTTATCCGTTTAAAAATAATTTAGTTTAACCCTGGTATTATTTTAATTAAAAAGAAGCACGTGAACAACATGTTTAAGTAAGGAATGCTTAACAAGATAACAGCCCAAATAGGGTAGTATCAATTTTTTCCACCGGAGCCAATTTCATTTTTGTCATTATCATAATGAATCCATGTAACATAGTTGAAATAAATGTTACAGCAGTATTATAAAAAAAAACGTCAATTTGAAATTGAGAACCACCATCCGGTTCTCAAAGCGCCTTTGGCCTTGGGACTCATATGTCGGCTGTAAGTCTCGACTTTCATTTTATACTTGACGCATACATTTATCGTAAGTAAGTAAATGCATTTTGACACAAACTGAGGGGTGATTACGAAAAGAACAAGCACCTTCGCGGAATAGGTAATTTATCCAATACCTTATTCAAAAAGCAAATAATTGAAAGCATACTTAATATCATAGAACAACCAACCATCAATGATGCGTTACTTGTTAGGAAAAATGAGTCGCATGTTGATGTGCAGTTCATAAATGTCAAAAGTGATAGTTATTTTCAACTTATTTTGTTGATAATAAAGATTTTTTTACATTAAAATGTCTAGTTTGCATCAACTTGATAACTAAACAAAAAGATTCTGTTCTCAGAATCTGTTACGGACCCCCAGGTCCCCTTTCCAGTGTTCCATAAACTATAATGTAATACGTGAACCATACAACCAGACCATAAGGTGGAAGCAAGCAGTGAAGCCCATAGGTTGGGTCACAGATCCTGGGGGGCTCTTGAACCGTCTGTTTGTTCACGTGGTCTTCCTAATACGGGGTGCGAACAGATCCTGGTGCTGCTTACTAGTTGATATTTTTCAATAGGATTTTTTTAATGTTTTTAGCCTTTGGTATTAATTTGGTCATAAGTAATATCCCGGCAAATGGTAGGGAACACACATTCCACTTTTCCGATTCCACCCGAAAATATTTAGATGGAGAAAGGATACAGTCGTTTAATAATGTATAAAGGTAGCGTAGTAACTGCAAAGATTGCCGCAGAGAGCGCTTTCACGTATTACCTGTTCAGCTTATACAAGTGGTAACCTCTTTTAGTAGGTATACTAAAATTGGAAAAACATAATCACAAATTGTTTGAATTCAGACACGAAAATAACTAATACGATTTTAAATTAAATTAAATACTCAAAATTGTTAAAAATTCTAACATCAGGTTTTTGACATCCTCTGTTTATTGTTTCCTAAATCCCAATATTTTGGTATTTAAGGATATATTATGTTATGATTTAGATATGTTGTCATGGTGCTGTTTGTATTTTGGACACAGTTCTGATTGGTGCATACTGCGCATTTTGAAGTTGCTACACCTCGCATTTTTACACCATGCGGTTAAGGGGATTGATCATGCTTATCTGTTTTAATTTAATTTTTACATTATTACACGTAAGAATTTAAATCATAATGCTAGCAACTGTCTACAAGATGAAGTACAATTGTCCAGTGGTCGATGCGGAATATTTACATAGACGTCGATTCCTTACGCACAATAAATCGCTTTTCGACTTTGTAGCTTGCGAAATACAATTAACCAAATCTTTAATTGAATCAATGCAGCGACGTTATTTTGTTTGCTGTAGCGAACCGCTGTAACACCAAGATTTGTCGAGGAGCTTAGTCTAGTAAGACAGTCTCCTACATGTTAGATCGAGGCAGACAATATGCAGAGTACATTGCAAAAGCGAATTGTATTGAAACCAAAAAAATTTTTTTTTTCTCAACGTTTTTTTTTTAATTAAGATTTTTTACAATATTTCTGTTTAAACAAAAATTATTAAACTAACTTTTTTTTGTTGTACGCCTACAATGTGTTTTAAAACAGCAAACTTTTGTTTTATAAAGTTTTTTTCTGAAAGTCAATACTTTTCGACTTATTGGCGAGTAAATGTGTCAATTTTTCAACCAAAAAAAAACATTTTCAGACGGTTTTTCGTCAATAACTCAAAAAGTAAGTATTTTATCAAAAAGATTATTCTTATTAAAAATGTAGCTTATAAAAAAACAAAAAAAAAAAACTATTTTCAATGTGTCTTTAACATATTGGGTACATTTTATTTTAAATCGTTTTATTGACAAACAAACCTTTGTTGAAATTTTGTTGAAATGTGTGGAAAGTAGAAAAAAATCGTTTTCAATGGCAGGGGGTAGTGCCTCCAAGAAACACAAGGACTCGAAGACATAACATTATCAGAAGACTACCAGGTCTAACAGCGTTAAGCAGGACTCTAGGAAATAGCCCTTCTAAGTCAGATATTTGGAATTTGTTGATTGATGATGAGATGCTAGAAGAAATTGTAACATGGACAAACCAAAAAATTATTATAATGAAAGAAAAGTTGTCTGATTCCACACATACTTCAAACTACAGAAGCACAAATATAGTTGAGGTAAAGGCTTTGCTTGGGCTTTTTATATAATTATAAAATCTTCTCATGAAGATACGCTTCAACTGTTTTCTAAAGATGTTTTGGGTCGCCCGATGTTTAGAATGACGATGTCTTTGAAAAGGTATGAAAGACAATAGCTTGGATCGCGAAGAGCGGAAGCAAACTGATAAAACAGCGGCTATTTCTAACATTTTCAATAATTTTGTGTCTAATTGCCAACAGCTATTCACGTTGGGTGATTGTGTAACTGTGGATGAGATGCTTCTTCCTTTTAGAGGTCACGGTGGTTTTCGAATTTACGTGCCTAGTAAACCTGCGAAATACGGCATAAAAGTAATGTGCATGACAGATGCTAACAGTTCGTATATCTATAATGGGTATATATATTCAGGAAAGGATTCGGATGGTGTTGAACTTTCAGAAGAAGAACTGAACATTTCCAAGCCTGCTTAATATGTTATCCGACTGTCCAAACCAATAGAGGGCTCTAACCGAAATATTACCGCTGACAACTATTTTTCTTCAATAGAGTTATTTAATGAGTTGAAAAAACATAACCTCACTTATGTGGGTACATTAAAAAAAAAACAAGGGAGAAATTCCTTTGGAATTCGAAGCTAACAAAAATAGGGGTATTGGTACAACATTCTATGGTTTTTCTAATGATGTAACCTTGATATCATATGTACCAAAGTGAAATAGAGCTGTGCTTTTATTATCCTCTATGCACCACACCAAAGAATATGAATTGGGAAAACCGGAAATAATTAAATACTGTAATAGTACAAAATCAGGAGTTGATGTTTTAGACATGAAATGTGCCAATTATAGTGCAAACCGCAGGACAAGGCGTTGGCCGTATTTTATACAATTGTAAACATAAGTTCAGTCAACAGTTACATCCTTCATCTTTGTTACAAGGAAAATGAATTACTTGCTCGTTTCAAATATGTAAAAAGTTTGGCTTTTGAACTACTTCAGCCTCACACAAGGCAAAGACTGAAAACAAATCTTCCTCGAGACTTAAGGAAGGATATAGATATTTTTTTGGGAATAAATTACGATGTGCTTGTCGAGAATATAGGCAACAATGTTCCAGACGATAAACTTCCGAAAAGAAAATAGTGTAAGATTTGTCCATCATCAAAAATGAGGAAGACAAATAATTATGGATACGTTACCTGTCTTCAAAATTAGTACTTATATCATATTTTTTGTTTTATCCTGGAGTATGTATGTTTCTTTGGTTGTTTATACGTAATAAACCTTGAATTCAAAAAAAAATATTATATTTAATAAACCTTGCATTTAAAAAAAATGTATTATATTTGTTTTTGTTATATTTTAGTTTTTACTTATCCTGGTCCAATAGACCATACGTTTCGCATTACCACTAAAAGTACTATGTTTCGGGTTAAGGGTTAAGCTATATTTAACTAACCAATGTCGATTAATTTATGCAAAATATTTTCGACCTTTTTAATACCATACACAACTCTTGAACAGCTATTTTTTAAAATGTGTACCCTCTTTGATCACACGCATCAATACAGGAACTGTATGTACGCAATATTACAGAAATGACAATAAGGCAGTACATAACGGGTAGAATACTGTAGTTGAAATATAATAGTTATAAACAAGAGAATCCTTTTCGTCCAATTTTTTCATTAATTAATGAAACCTAACGTTAAAGTCTAAGACGAGATATAAATTACGGCTACTACATTCATAAGTTAAAGTAACACCACAATTGTTACTGTTAAGCTCCTTTCTCCCCTTAGTTTTTCGAAATAACAAATAACAATTATGAATTGGTGTTTATTGATTGATTGTGAGTGACGAATGAAATAGTTTTATGGCATTATTGAGTTTATTAGTAGTATGCACGTTTTTCTTATGAAATGACAAGTATAATAGCGTAAAAATGATGTTAATAGCTCTTGGTTGATTGACCTAAATCACAAGTATATATTAAATGCAAAGGCCCTAGAATTGATCCCCGAGCAACACCCGGTAAGTTTTCGTTTTAGTGAACCGCCTATTATCTATAAAATCATGTAGATTTATTACACAATAATAACAACAGTATTAAGCATGTAAGCTTATCTTCAACACCGGCCTTGCATCAACAATATGGAGCATTATTGTAGCGAAAACGTACTAATAAACAACAAAAATCAGCTATTAATTACTGAATTTGACCATTAACGGCTTCTTCCAAAGCTAAGATGCTTTGGGTATAGACATACTTTTTGTAGATTTCAAAACGGAAGGAAAATAATGTCCCTCGGAATATGAATTACTGAGGTATGTAATGATATTAATAATGAAAGGGCAGCACATTAGAAGCATTTTAGTATGCAAATCCTTATAAACAAGTAATGTGAGCTTGTAAATAGTTATGTCTGCTTTCTGGGTAGTTGCAGCAAATTGACGATCAAGGCATGCTTTAATATTTCTTTCCTAAATTCCAACAACTTTTCATTTGATGAAAGCACTCAATATACTAATTGAATAAATTCATTACTTAAAAATGATGGAATAGCAATCACATATTTCTCTATATATTTTTTTTAAATGTCAAGTTTTCTATAACTCGTTTAAACTCCATATTCTATGTACAAATGAATCTGAATAATGACTTTGCAAGTTTTCTCACAAGCACCTCCAAAATTAAACAAAACGATGCGTTGCAGTTCATTGGCGTAAATGAAAATAAATTAATATATATATATATATATATATATATATATATATATATATATATATATATATATATATATATTATGTGGAAAAGTGGCATCATCTTTGATATTTTTAATGCGACACCCTGTATATTATTACATTTTTGGGTTCGCTATTATTTTTAAATTATTTTTGCCTCACACATTCCTATGCATATCTACAACCGTTTTTGAATAATTAATTAATTTCCTTATTTTTTAGCCAAAACATAGTTTCAATCGAATGTTCATTATTGTGGTGTTTGAATTTGTAGAAAGTTGAAATTCTGGATGCACTCTATGAATAAGCTGTTCATCAGTTCTGCGTAACGAAATTGGTTCCATATTGTACAGGGTCGTTCGAAATTCGTTACGTTTCCGCAAGGTACAAAAATGAAGAAAAGTTCATTATTTCAAATAGGACACCCTGTATATTATCGAATATTCTGATAGACAATTCAAGTCCCTTTAAATGATATATCATGTTCCTATACTTAAACAGTAAGGTTTCCGAAATAGAAGCATGTTCCTATAAAAATCGCACTATTCTGTCTTTTCTGTCACAATTAGTGCACTAATAATAAAACATTCGGGTGTTTATTAACGGGAGAAATTTGAAAAAGGTCAAAATAGTAGGAAATTACTACACAATTCAAGTTTTGATAAAACTATTTATTTTTCATGGACAATGTGACCAAATTATAGCGAGAACATGCAGGAAGTTCATCGAAAAGTATCCTAATTTGCGACCAATGGACAAAAGAAAGTTGTACGATTATACAATAATTTCATTAATTATTAATACCTACTGTTATTTATAAAAAAAGAACGTCAAGTAACAAATTCAGTTAAACAATACCAAACAATAACTAACAAAACTAGAAAGCATTTACAATAAATTTTCAAAATGACGACCGTTGGTTTTCAAACATATCAGAATACGAATAATCGTTGATTAAATTGTGGCCTGCCTTATCTCTGTGGGATCTAGCTCTTCAATGCTCCTGATAACTCGTTGACGCAGGTCTTGTTTCGTGAGTACCGGTGTCATATAGACCTTCCTCTTCAAATTACCCCACAAGTAAAAATCAAGAGGCGTGAGGTCGGGTGATCTCGCAGGCTAATTCCACGGTCCTAACCGCCTGAACCAGCGATCGTCGAACATTTGGATCAACTCTGCAGTTACTTCTGCAGAGCAATGAGCTGGTGCTCCATCCAGTTGAAACCAGCAGGTACGATAATCTTCTAATGTTAAATTATCCAAGAAATTGTTCACTACCGTTCTTAAAATTGCGAGATACTTTTGAGAGTTCAAAGATTCATCATAAATATAATAACTTATTTTATTGTCTTTCAAAAGACAAAAACATTGAAATTAAACTTTTCTTGGAATCCCGTTTCTGTAACAACTTTTGGATTTTGATCTGCCCTGAAATGTTGGTTTTTTCTGTTGAAAATGCCTTCCCTAGAAAATTTAGCTTCGTCTGTCCAAATTATTCTTTTTAAAAAGTTCGGATCTTCTTGGATACGGATCAGAATGTCTTCATAAAAGCTTATCCTACTTTGATAATCTTCCGGTTTGAGAGCTTGAACTTTCATATACTTGTATGCATGCATCTCTTGATATTGAAGAATCCTTTGAATGGAGGCATAAGATAGGCCTAAATCTTCTTCTGCACTCCTTATGGAAGCTTGGGGATGAGCGTGAAAATAGGCCAGAACGTTTATAATATTGTCTTCGTCTGAAGTGATATACTTTGTTCGTTCCGCAATCAGTTTCGATCCATAATTATTGAAATTATTGTATAATCGTACACTTCTTTTGTCCATTGGTCGCAAATTAGGATACATTTCGTTGAACTTCTTGCATGTTCTCGCTATAATTTGGTCACATTGTCCATGAAGAATGAAGAGTTTCATCAAAACTTCATTAGAATAATTATTCCTTTCCATTTTAATACTTTTCGCTACTACTATTGTTAATGAATGTGGACGCGTGTTAATCTCAACAATACTGATGTCAGAATTTAATAATGTCAAAAAATCTTGACACTTCATTGTAACAATACAAACATGAGACTATATTACAAATTTTTATAGGAACATGCTTCTATTTCGGAAACCTTACTGTTTAGGTATAGGAATATGATATATCATTTTAAAGGGACTTCAATTGTCTATTAGAATATTCGATAATATACAGGGTGTCCTATTTTAAATAATGAACTTTTCTGCATTTTTGTACCTTGCGGAAACGTAACGAATTTCGAACAACCCTGTACAATATGGAACCAATTTCGTTACGCAGAACTGATGAACAGCTTATTCATAGAGTGCATCCATAATTTCAACTTTCTACAAATTCAAACACCACAATAATGAACATTCGATTGAAACTATGTTTTGGTTAAAAAATAAGGAAATTAATTAATTACTCAAAAATGGTTGAAGATAGGCATAGGAATGTGTGATGAAAAAATAATTTAAAAGTAATAGCGAACCCAACAATGTAATAATATACAGGGCGTCTCATTAAAAATATCAAAGGTGATGCCACTTTTCCACATAAGAGACAAAGTCGCAACGCTGAAAATATTTTAGATCGATAGATCCGAGCCAGTCATGCAAGTGACCAAAGTTTCAAAAAGATCCCATGTCTCGTTTTCGGTAAACGTCTAAGGTACCATCGACGTGAATCACCCGGTATATATATATATATATATATATATATATATATATATATATATGTTAATTTTCAGGTTTCATAAAGTTGATGTTTTCTTCGAGATTCTCCTCCATGGGTTTAAAGAACCGATGTTGAAATGACGACGTGGCATATCATCTGCCATTAAGATTCGTGTTCTGCCCTGGTAACTCGAACTTACCAGGAGCAGAACACGAAGACTTGAAAATGGCAGATGAGATTATGCCGAAACGTCGTCATTTCAACATCGGTTCTTTTAAGAACCATGGAGGAGAATCTACGCGAGACCAAGCCCGAAAGAATATCAATTCATATATATATATATATATATATATATATATATATATATATATATATATATATATATATATATATATATATACACACACATATTATCCGCGCTATTGAAGAAAAGAAACTACAAAATCTTAAATTACTGTAAATTAGTGATAGTATTGAACAACCATTCTCAATATCACGTGCCTTGTCGGTACTCAAGCTAGGAAAAGGGGCTAACACGTTATCAACGTAAAATTCGGGTCCTCCATCTACGAAATTTTGAAATTTCTACAAAAATCGCATTAAATCTCTGAAATATCAAAATTCATATTCCTTCCAAACCACATTCACAACCAAATTCAACTTTTTATGAAAGTCGCTAAGGTTCTAAAAATTCCAGTGGTGTAACATTAGCATCAAACATACATTATGCTCAAAAAAATTCTCCTATACAAACACACGTGCATACGACATCATAATGCTTCATAGGTACACCACAACATTAAATATACGCAGTGCGTCAAAATAATCTCACAACTTACGGTAGTAATAATTCACAAAGAGTGAACCGATCTCTATAGTATAAAGACTAAAAAACTAGAATCTATATTATTATACATATAATTCAGTTGTACTGCTTTAATAAGTAACCGTTAAAGTTATTATTTGTTTAGGTCTTAAACTTATGTTAGCGCGTATAGGTTTCCTATTTAAAATTTTTATTATTAGTGTATAAAAATTAAATGTCCGTGAAGCACCTAAATCAAGATACGGCTTCAATGCAGTATCTGCTAATCTCAGAATATTCTAGATATGAGTGAAATGTAAATGTAAAAATGCAAAAATCTGTAAATATGACTAATCAATAAAATTGTATCACCGGATACCGTATTAATACAAAAATCACAAGCATTAAGAAAAATCTTTCTGTTAAAATCAAATTTAATGGCGGAAATGAACCCTTAATGGTTTACAACATTCAGTCGGATTAAGGAAAAAGGAATTTGGTATAAAAATAAAAAGTAATAAAACGCCTCAGTAATAAATAAAATGCTACAAGCTCTGAGATAAACCAAGTACATACATCAATATAAAACTTAAGTATTGCTAATAAAACTGGAAATGCATCGCTGGAACTGATATTTTAAGATTAACAAAACTTTAAATTTGTGTTTTCACTGAACAACACTATCACTGAATAAATTTAGTAATAAGTTAGTTATTGAACGGTATAATTTAATTATATTGATTTATTATGCTCCCACGTAATACGCTGATAAACAATTACGTAAGTGAAATGGCCATTCGTCGGTCTTTAAGACGGTTTGTTCTTTTTTTTTTCCATTTCTTGTTCTGCATTAGAATATTCCCCTCAAAACGTGCTACATTATAAACAAAACGAGAAATTATATTCTTACAAAGTACTACATTTTATAATGATTGGTTACAGTACGACTTATCGTGAGATGCATGGACAAAAACGCCAGAGGAAACACAGTTTGCCATAATTAACTATGGTAATGTGGAAAACGAATGAAAAACTCTGAAACCAATTAATGAAGTATGGTATAATATCCTTTTGTAAAGCCTTCGTAAGTAAAATAAAGGACTACATAACAATTACGTGTACTACGAACTATTGAGTAGAGTACCCAACCATAAATAACTAGATCTCTAATAGTGCAGTTTAGGGAAAATAATAACCTTTTTTCTTAAATTTGAAATAAAATAGGAGGAGGAGTAATGAAATTATGTAAAAGTCGTTTTATTTATTTTTATTTATTTATTTTTTTTTTGTTAGGTAAATTTTCCACTGAAAATTATTTTTTAATCTTTTATTCGTAGTGTGCTGAATTTATCCCTTTTGTTCTTAAGTACATGTTTTTATATTGTTATACTAGGATTGTAAAAGGGAAGTGGACTTTAAAATTTAGATATACCTACGACGCTGCCACACGTAATCGTGAGTTAGTCACTGATCAAGAGTGATACTTCAATTACTATGAATTTTAAAATTTATGCCCTTGTGCTGGTCATCCGTAATTTTAAAATTGAAGTTTCCCTTAATAAGAAGTATGGTACACGGGGCGCTGCCTTTCTCGTCCATTCTTTCATCTTTACTTTTTATGCTTCTCCTTTCGCGGGGTGAAAATTGACAAGTTCTTTTGGTTTAGGATGTAGACAGCCGCAATACTTGGTTAGTAATGTAACATTGAAACATGTATAAGTAACGTAGTAATAGCATAAATAATTAATTATGTGCGGGTTTTTTTCTGTGTGTTGTATTAGTGTAAATGTTACGGTACTAGAACGTGTCTAAACATCGGTTACCATTAGAGAACAATAGTTTGAAGTATTTTGGACGAATACCAGAAAAGTTAGGGAATTTTCATTCTGTACACTCAATTTATGCGCACAAGAACGGTACTGGAGAATCCCCATTCAGCGAATCGCGACAGAATCCCCATTCACCGAATCGCTAGCGTATGCAAATCCATATTTAGCATTAACGAAAAGGTGGGAGACATGTGTACCCCATACCAGTCGGAGAGGTACCATTACCTTTACCACGAGCTCTTTAATGTTGGATCTCCGACTTTCTGAGCTATTCTTATCCTTATTCTTCCTTCTCGCCCTCACTGTCTTCCTATCGGATATTAAGTCCAAATTAAAAATAAAAAAAGATGGCTGTAGTTTTTGGGGTAAGGACGTAAAATCCTGCCCCGTTCGGATGTCCTGGGGACAGGGTCAAAGCGGCCTGTATCATCGAAAGTACTCACTTTCTGATTCACTATTCCAGCATCCGCGGTATCAGATCTAATCTTAATGCCGTTCACAAACATCTCGAACAATTTCAACCTGACGTTTTGTTTCCTTCTGAAACACAAGGCTCCTCTGTAAGCACCAATTCACCCAATACAATCTTCTTTCTAACTTTCGATACAAAGGAGGCGTACGTGCGTGTATCAAGCACATCATTGCTTGCAAGAGGATTTCCTACTTGGAGAATAAAAAAATCGACGTGATTTGGTTTCAACATTCTAATCCTAAATTTCTGAAATTCGACTGTTGCATTATTGGTCCCCTAATGACAGTAACTTTCAAGACTCCTTCGATTACCTTGGTTTCAAAGTTGACTATCTTCTATCTCAGTTTCCACCTTGCGATATCTTAATTCTAGGAGAATTGGCTTCAATTTTCATCTACTACTAATCCTACAGGTAATAGTGCAGTAACATTTACTTCATGTGATCTCACACGAATGATTTCTGAACAATCCCTGATAACCTTAATCATACTTCACATCTTCTAGACCTCTTTCTTATATCAAATTCAGGTTTAAAACTACAGTTCTTTCCATTTTAAGTCAGCTAAATGGAGTAATTTACGACACTTCTGTGCAATCTTTCCATGACGTGACATTGTTATAAGTCGTCCTCTTCTTCGGACATTACTCTTTCAGTACCTGAAGTCATCCTCATGGGCATGGAGTTATACATTTCCAAAAAACGAAATCGTGTAGGTCATTCACGTTTCCAACCCTAATTCAATAAGGATTGTCCTGATGTAATATCTGTGAAAAATAAATCTCATACTAAATGGAAATGTCATGCAGACTGCGTTGGTGATAGAAATACCTCACTAACTCACTAACGCTAAAAACTTATTTGAACAACGAAAATGCTAGCACTAGCAACATGTCCTTTGAGCAGTCGTAAAATTAGTGCTTTAGCTAAAGCCATCAGTAAAAACTTTGGTAGATATTCATTCCACCCTGATATATTTTGACGGATCTGCAGTTGCTGATTCTGTTGACAAAGTTAAGATAAGGTTTGATGTATCTACACTACATATATATATATATATATATATATATATATAATGTATATGTAGTGTAGGATACCGTCAAACCTTTTATCTAGTAGTTGATATGTTTCAATTGAAGGCGCCCTACTTGAGATTAAGTTAGACAAACTTTGTGCGTGTCCTATTATTGCATTGGGAAAGCGTTTTCAAATTTCAAAACACTTCCCACACTTTATTTTAAAGAAATAGTGTCTTAAGCCGATTACTAGTAACTCTGCGGTAGCTGTGTGTGTTATGCAATAAACAAAGCAGTTTTAAGGTATAAATAATGCCAATCTATTTAATTACGAATGAAACGTCGTTGTGGATATTAAGTGTAAAGATCTACTCGTATGTAAGTATATAACATTAAGTAATAATTAATAAGTCTAGACTGTTGTCAAATGTGATCACGGAAAAGTTTTTAAACGATATTAAAAAAAAGGTATCGAAAGAAAAAGGCAAGTGACAATATGGGCCACGCTGCAATGCACTACGATGGTCAGTAATTTTTAGGTTACGCATACGATGGTTGTCATGTTTGGATCAGTGAAATTATATAAGGTGCGATGTTGCAGGGCCCGCTCCAGGGGGCGGACAACCCGGACATTTGTCTGGGGCGGCAAATCTAAAGGGCGACATGCCTTATAAATTATTTTGTTTAAGTTTTGAAGATTAAAGACATTCAATTAATTAAATAAACAAATAACATAAGTAGCACGATTAAATATAATTGACCTTTTTCGTTTCTTTATTATATATATTTAATACATAAATGAAAAAGTTCCGAGTTTAGACAGTTGCAATTATTTTTCACAATTTGTGATGGGAAGCGTTTTGACTATAAATAGAAGTCGCCCAGTCTTGGTAGATATATATTATATTCTACTGACCATTTATAGTAAGATTACCTCTATCAACTATTAGTAGAATTAATCTTATTTATAATAACCCTGTTGACAATGCATTGGGACGGAAATCGTGGAGTAATTTTTTTATGTGAACTACATGACGTAATTCCATTTTCTGCGCGAGAAAATAAG
Source organism: Vesta saturnalis (assembly GCA_036346205.1). Taxonomy (NCBI): domain Eukaryota; kingdom Metazoa; phylum Arthropoda; class Insecta; order Coleoptera; family Lampyridae; genus Vesta; species Vesta saturnalis. The sequence continues at coordinate 2,880,970 of JARFJB010000683.1, read as the reverse complement.
TGCGGAAAAAAACAGTCCCGGTGCATAATATGTACACTATCGTTATAACAACAATTCTTACCTTACGTAGCAAATAAATTATTGTTTGTAGCCTTAAAAGACTCTGATTATTATAAATCGATCAAAACAAGCAAATACAACAATAATCACAAAAACTTCGTACGCGCGATAAACTAAACTTAGTTTGTCAAATTATTGTACTCCCCTACAATTTTAAAAATGAGATCGTCCGAACGAATATTGGTATCTGCGCATTATGACGTCATGTAGTTCTCATAAAAATTTTACTCTATCACTTCATTTTTGCAACCGAACTAGTCTTTTTAAGACTAAAACATAGTGCTAAAGAAAAACGTTTACAGCATCGTATACATGAAGAGAGTGTTAAAATTAAAAAAAAAACCGGCTTACGTCGGATTTTAAAACCGGTAGTGGCTCGGCGGTGGGCATGTTTAAGAAAACCTGATAAGCGGCGGCGCATGTCTAATGCGCTTGTCTTTACGGAACGGTTCGCGGATCTATTTTATGTTCAGTTCTTTTGCTCAGGACGAATGCAAAGCACTCTTGCACTTATAGTTTACCTATCGCAACTCGTCGACCGTTGGTCCGTTTTTATTCTTCTACAAAAAGGTACGTATGTATTATATTTCATAATTTAATTACTTTATGCAATGATGTTTTTTATTATTAAGTCTCAGTGGTGTAAACGTAACTGAGTCAATTTAGAAGTGATCAATTGGAAAGCGATTTCAACTTTCGTCTTGCTGTTGCTACTTATAACTACTAGTACCTACCTACTACTATTGCTACTTACTTGATCTAAGTTTCTATTTCATTTAATTGCTTTTTGTAATTAGGTATCAGGTAATTTATTTTAATTCATTTATTGGTGTCCAGATTAAGTGGTATTGAGCTCAGAACAATGACACCTGAAAGTATGCAGGCTTTCTCGGAAACATATATACATATTTCAATGACAGATTCTCCGAGTGGAAATATGGAGAAAAATGTCTCTAAAGATATATGACCAGCTCCTCGCTCCTGTAGTAATACGATCCTGCAAAATTTGAGACATTTTAACAAATTTTTTAAATATATTTTTACTGTTTCATACCAGAGGGCTGAAATTTTTACAGATTCCAGAATCGAAGTTAGCTCAGTGGTTCATAATAAAATTCAAAAGTCTGTTATATTTTTTTTGTTAAAATTAAAAAACAATACTTGTTTTTTTGGGGAGGATAAATCTTCACGTTTAATTTTTATTATTATATTTGTTTAATTTAAGATATCTCAATCTGTTTAAGAATGTCTGCTGATGGAAGAAGAAAACTATCTGGTTACCAACATGAAAGACGTAGGATGGAAAAGGATACCGAAAGGCAAAAACAACCTGGCGCTTTAAAGAATTATTTTCAGACTTCGTCTGGTAGTGCCAAAAGTAAAGAGGAGGCAAAAAATCCAACATCGGAATTGTCAGGGAGTGATGACCAAAGTCTAGGCGATATTTCGGAATCAACAGGAACTGGCAAAATTCCGCTGACAAGTACTATAAAAATTGGCAGCAACCTGGCACTTAATGGTCCATCTAAACCATTGCACAATTACAAATTCCCTTCCGATGACTCTGGTCGAAAATTTAGTGCACATTATTATACTCGAATTTTAAGCAATGGAGAGCAAGTTGCAAGAGTGGCTAGTGTACTCTATTTAAAAAAAGTGTATATACTGCTTTTGCTACAAAATTTTCTGTCGTATGATCAGTTCCCTTTCAAAAGAAAGTTTTAAAAGTTGGAAACACCTCGTTGAAACATTAAAAAACCATGAAATTTCTAAAAACCACATCCAGGCCCAAAAATCATGGCTAGAACTGAGTCAAAAATTAAAGTGTTGTAAAACTATAGATGCGGCTGCACAAAAAATTATTAATGCTGAAACAAATCATTGGTACGAGGTGCTTCTAAAAATCGTCGCTATCACTAACATGCTTGCAAGTTGTCTAGCTTTTCAAGGTACAAGCGACAAGTTGTTTGAGCATAATAACGGTAACTTTTTAAAAATAATTGAGCTGCTATCTAAATTTGATCCCATTATGGAAGAGCACGTGCGCAGGGTACTCAAAAAGAGGAGAGTAAAGCTCACTATCTCGGGAAAAATATATAAAAAAAAATAATAAACCTGCTGCATGAAAGTGTGAAATCACATATCATTAATCATATAAAAAAAAGCCAAATACTATTCCATAATTTTAGATTGTACTCCTGACATTAGTAAGGTGGAGCAAATGACGCTTGTAATCAGATATGTTTCAATTAATAAATTGGATTGCAATGAAGCTGAAATAAAAATTAACGAAAGTTTTTTGTGCTTCCTCCCACTTGAAATATCCACAGGGAAACAACTGTCTGAAATTATAATTGGAGAACTTAATGCTTTGGGTTTAAATTTGCAGGATATTGGAGGACAAGGATATGATAACGGGTCCAATATGAGGGGCGATAAAGCAGGAGTGCAGTCTCGAATTAAAAGTTTAAATTCGTGTGCATTCTACGTTCCGTGTAGTATCCACTCTCTCTCTAATTTCTTCAATATGGTCCAAAAAATATATTTTTTTTTGGCATATACTTTTCGATGGTCAATACTTCTAAAACATGTCCAAGGATTTTTAACATTAAAACCGTTGAGTGACACTAGATGGGAGAGTAGGATAGAGGCCTTAAAGCCTTTAAGATTTCATATGGGAGGGGTGTATGACGCTTTGTTAAGCATTTATGCAAACCAAGAAATTGATAATTTAATAAGAGACGAAGCTTCGGGTTTATTAAATTGTATTAAACAGTTTAAATTTTTGTGTTCAATAGTTGGTATAAAATATTAAATTGTATTAATCCAATAAGCAAACTGATGCAAACAAAAGATTTCAATTTAGCATCTGCACTTGATCTTCTAAAAAACTGAAAAACATTCTTTAAGGATTTAAGATCGGATAAAGCGTTCAATGAAACTATTGTTGATGCAAGAGAATTGGCTGACGAAATTGACGTTGAATGTAATTTTGAATCAACAATACCACGACATCGCGTAAGAAGAAAGAAAACCAACTTCCCATATGAAGCACGAGATGATCCTATTGAAGATTCCACAGAAAAATATAAGATAGATTTTTTTTATTTTACGATTGATCAAGCATTAAATTCACTAGATGCTAGATTTCAACATCTTAGTCACCATAGTAACAATTTTCAATTCTTATATAATATACGATTTAAAAACCATGCCTAAAGAAACGCTATTAAAACACTGCAAGGAACTTATTTTAACTGATGGCGATTCTGTTAACATTAATGAGATGGAATTAGCAGAGGAAATATCTGCCGTTTCTGCGCTTTTGGGAAAAAAAGACACCGTAAGCAATGCACTGAAATTAATAACAATGTTAAATTTTGCTCCAAACCTTAGTGTTGCCTTAAGAATATTGCTCACTATACCGGTAACTGTAACGAGTGGGGAAAGGAGTTTCTCTAAATTAAAATTAATTGAGAACTTCTTATGTTCCATATGAAGCACGAGATGATCCTATTGAAGATCCCAAAGGAAAATATAAGATAGAATTTTTTTATTTTACAGTTGATCAATCACTAAATGCACTAGATGCTAGATTTCAACATCTTAGTCACGATAGTAACAATTTTCAATCCTTATATAATATACAATTTAAAAACCATGCCTAAAGAAACGCTATTAAAACACTGGAAGGATTTAGAACTTATTTTAACTGATGGAGATTCTGTTGACATCAATGGGATGGAATTAGCAGAGGAAATATCTGCCGTTTCTGCGCTTTTGGGAAAAAAAGACACCGTAAGAAATGCACTGAAATTAATAACAATGTGAAATTTTGCTCCAAACCTTAGTGTTGCCTTAAGAATATTGCTCACTATACCAGTAACTGTAGCGAGTGGGGAAAGGAGTTTCTCTAAATTAAAATTAATTAAGAACTTCTTATGTTCCACTACAACTAAAAATCGTCTTAACGGTTTTGCTATTTTGGCAATTGAGCATGAAATTACTGATCAAATAAACATGAAACAAATAATAAGAGTTTGCAGAACTGAAAGTGAGAAAAAAAAGTTTTTTGCGAGTTTAGCATAGTTAACGTTACTTTAGTTTATTTTTGTATATGTTATATGTTTTGTTTGTTTCATTGTGTAGTTATGCATCTTTGTAATTAGGGATTAAAGAGCTACTTTCTTATTTCTACTGTTTTGTATTACTTGACTGTTAATTTTATGTTAGGTACATGTGTTTTTCCAAATAAATATTTTTCAAATTTAAAATCAATTTATTTTTATCTATTCATTGAACGTAATATATATATATATATATATATATATATATATATATATATATATATATATATATATATATATATATAGACACACACACACACACACACACACATTTAAGTATATGTTTATTGGGGGAGGGGGCCGGCATTTCGTCTGTTTGTCCGGGTTGACGTAAATGCTAGAGCGGGTGATGGATGTTGTTCCCTTTTATCTGGAGTACTCTGGGCTTGATGGGTTTAGCACTGTAGAAAGAATATCATAAATTATCTTCATTATAAAGGATCAACTTTCATCAATAAAGATGTGTAAGAAAGTAGATATAAGGAAATTTGAACTGGTTGCCTTGATTACGTCTGAACGTCGAACCATTTTGAACATCCTATTAACTTAATACTCTATACGTGGTTAAACATTATTTTATATTAACGGTTTTTTTTATATATTTTTGTTATAAGTTAGCTAAGAACCTCTTCTAAGTATTTGCTTACGAAATTATACTGATTAATGTAATACGGTACAGAATTATTTATTTTCCGATATGAACATTAAAATTTCAAGAAGTGTGATTAATGAAGAGTACAATAATGAAAATAATTATCTTCCTAGAGGATAACAAACTTTAGTGCAATTAACCTAAATTCAGTTTTAGTTAATATTTGGGAAACTCAGCTTGAAATATTGTGCATCGACGAGCTGTTTGTAATCAAAATTTTGATTGATTTATAGAAGTAACAGGCTACCATTTTGCAAGTTCCTATTATTTATAGTTTTTTGTATTGGTAAGAAAGCAAAGTTTCGCATTAAATGTTTAAACATTACGACATAGTTGTCATCAGGGACTAAATGCAAAGACACTCGTGTTTTAATGAAGCACAGTTTATTCATTTGAAATAACGTTACTCTTAGTAGCTGTCGTATTTTAATATTTAAAAAGGTAGATTCACGTTAATCAATTACGAAATATATTATTCACGTTTATGGACAATTCATGTTAAATCATTTTATTGATATTGAGTAACTTTTTCAAGTAATCAATATTTTTCTAGTAACGTGTATATTTCGAAGTTTATTTGAGCTTTGGGTGTTTTTTTTTGTTTTTAATATTAGTTAAACTTTGGGGTTTTCAAAATTTATTTGGCGTTTATGTACGTATTTTTATTATTTTGAGCCAATATAAATTTATTCAGCTTGTGTGAAGAGATTTTTAGAGCCATTCAAAGTGTGTTGTTTGCTTTTCAATTTTGGGTCACTATTGGTAATCATAAATATTAGCTTCAGATAGGATTGAAGTTTAGATCGTAAGCGCGGTTTGTTCGGTTCTTTTGGTTGTTTGAAGATCGTGTTGGAATTATTTTATACAATTCTGCTATACGGATAATCAAAAACAATTCGGTATTATTGTGTCAAATACTTGCATATTATGATATTAATGACCATGTATTGTATTGTATTTACGAAACAGTTTACATAATAAAAACTTAGAAGATTAAACGTAAGTAATTTGAGTAAAGGTAGCAAATAAGTATAAGGAGTGATTGTAAAATTTTTGATTTAATTCCAAAGATTTAATTATTCTAAATATGCTATTATAGTAGCGCCGGGGAGAGGTATCTCATGGCGGACTCGAGAATGGGGATATAATTATAACTGTGAAATGCATCTGTTTCCCTTTATCTTAGTGCGAAGTTCCCATTTAAAGAAAGACGGGTTATAGTAAACACGTCTGTTATATATTTTAAATGCAGGACTTAAAAACGTATGTCGATTCTAAAGTCAAATCGCATGATGCTGTCAGATATCTTCTTGGCTATTTAACCTCAAATTATTCTTCGTATTTCGTTTCGTATAATCGCATCGTGTTTTGTAGTTATAATAATTTAACTTTCGCTTCGTAATTTATTAGTTTCCATTGCATTTGTAAACAATCCAAGTACGATAATAATTTTCACTATTTAAATTTATATTTATGTAATATTATGTTGCAGCGAACTGCTCTCGCATGCGGCATTTCCGAGAAAACCGTAACTCTGACAAAGGCAAGGATGGCTCTCGCTTTAGAATCTGGGAAATCGGTGCCGGATTCACGGCAAAAACATAGGCTGCGTTTGAAGTCGAAGTTAGAGGATGTCGACGTATACGTGAAAGACGTTTTGAAACCAAAAATTTACACTATACATGCAACTGGTAAATAATTCAGAAATTATTGTTGAAATGGAGTTAATTACCTACTGTTTAATTTTAGGTTCACATATTACTATCGAAAAACTCCAAACTGAGCTTAAAGAAGATAAAATGTTTACCTTCAGTAAAACGAGTTTGAAACAATTGTTACACAAAATTGGTTTTGAATTCAAAGTTGACGATGGAAGAAGGCGTTTAATGGAGCAGGTTCATATTGCTGATGTTCGAGCAACAGTTTTGCGAAAATATTTTGCTAATAAAAGTTGTGAAATTAGTTACGATCCTGTCTTTTTGGATGAGACGTGGATTTTTAGTCGAGGAAGCGTTCGAAAATCAAACAGTAGTGGGACGTTCAAAAAAGAGCTGAGGAGCAATGTCGGAGAGTCGAGTGAAGATGATAGTGAAAGTGAAGGTGATGACATGTAATTATAAGATGTCCAATATTTGAATTTAAAGCAAAAATTAGAATCTTAGTTACTTTATAACATTGTAAATGATTATTATATTTAACATATACCTCTGTAGCTGTACTTAGGTTTACATTCGTTGATATATATATATATATATATATATATATATATATATATATATATATATTGACAAACTGTAAACTGAGATTTTTAAAATATTTATGACAAAATCAGTTATTTATAAGTAGGGTCGATAACCAAATTACAGTCTTGACTCTTTTGACGCAGTGTGATCTGTCGGCTAAAAACAATCCTCCGCAATTAACCAAACTTTTCGCATTTCATTCGGGCACAATTAATTTGTAAAACAGATCCAAAACGAAATTTTGTTGACCCGGTCTCGGTTCTGATAATCGTGTTTACAGTTGTACAATATATTTTTATCATATGAAATCCCGAGATATTCGAACAATAATTTTATTTAAATTTGACAGCGCGGCTTAAATTTGAAAATAACCTAGAAACATTGACGATGACTATATGAACCAATAACGACATACGTTTTTAAAATCTTAAACCATGCTTTACTAAGAGATGAGTCATAAGACACCTCTCGCCGGCCCGACTTTACATTAGAAGTGCAATGTCATGAAGTGTGAAATTATATGTATAGTTTTCATCACGATATTATGTAATTATCCAAAATTTTGTGAAATTGTTCACTTAATTTCCAAGACCAGATCACTTTGTCAGACAAAATTTTGTATTGGAAGTGCACACTTTAATTTGCGTATGTGCGATATAACAGAGGTTGTTCTTAGATACCTCTGTACTGGTTTTAAATTATGATGTTGGTTCTTTTTAATGACGACAAAAGTATGATCAGATGAGAGTGTGGCTTGAATCTCCGTTCGGTGCTCGCGCCCTAATGATTAAATTCAAAATTGTGGTTTTCGAAGTATGACAGTTTAGGGTGCTGCACTATACCTTTTCAACGTCAATTTCAGAAATAGTAATTTTAATTTGGGAAAAAGTAATTACAATTTCAGAAAAGATAAATTTTATTTGCGAAATAGTAGTTTCAATTTGAGAAAAAGTAATGTTAATTTGAGAAAAAGTAATATCAAGTTCAGTAATAGTAAATTCATTTTAAGTATAAGTTAATTCAATTTCAGAATAAGTAAATTTATTTTCAGAATACATTAGTTAGACAAATGAACCTAAATAAAATTTCAACACAACGTAAATTTATAAAAGAAACATATTAAACAGTAATATCGTCCCTTCGTATTGCACATGGGTAATATCGCTGAACATAGTTACATGATTGTAAACACATTTGTCGCGTTATTTGCCTCATTGTCTGCAGTTCTTTCAATAAATTGCAAACGAAATTCTATCTGGGTCAATACTCCATTTGGATCACCCGCCATTACCTCATTATGATGTTGTTGCAGAGTCCTTTTTATATTTGACTTAAATGAACTCCATATGTGCTCAATAGGGTTCAACATAGGGCTACATGGTGCCAATCTGCAAAATACTATTCCTTGAAATTCCTCTTCTTCAGTAATGGTTTCTACTTGAGAATGAGCTGGTGCGTTATCCAAAACAATAACAATGTTATTGGATTCATTGCCATTTTGTATACAAAAACGTAAACATCGTTTTATCCAAGACTGGAAATCTTGTTTTTTGAAGGCGCCTCTCTTTCGCTCCCAAAACTCCATTCTTATAGAAGACATACACCCAATAACATGTAAATTAGGTAGTTTAACAACGGCACGTTATCCTCTTCTCGCCCTTCCACAACTTCGTCGGCAAAATAAATTAAAATTTGTTTCATCCACATACAAAATTAATTTCTGCAATGCAGTGTGTTGAAGTGTAGTTTCAACATAGTGCCTTCGAAGTTCCTTATTTTCTAGAGTATTGACGCCCTCTGGTAAGATATGGTTTTTTTTAACGTAAATAATCGCCCATCTAAACGTTTCGAAATAGTTTGGTGGGAAACGTTTATGTTGTGTTCGCGAATGAGGCGTTCACAAATGCTTTTTAGCGTCATTTGACAATTTTCTTCGAGCCAAGAAGGAATCTCCTCTAGTACTTCTTCAGTAATTTTAACGCGACGTTGACCACCTCTTTGCATCCTATTTGGATTTCCTTTCTTTATCCAATTATAGGCAGTTTTATATGGAACCCCACTAGCTCTAGCTACTAATTTCCAGTTTCCACCCATATCTGCCTCGTTCATTACACGCTGGCGGGCATCATCGCTGGCTTTACCATACTTTCCTAGACGTCTTCTTACACGATTATTTTCATTATTTTCCATTTTTAATATTTTATTAGTTAAAGCACAGATATACTGCCAACTACTTACGAATAATGCTGACTTTCAGATGAAAAATTTGTGGTGACGTTCACTTTTATTCATAGTATACTAGATATCGTTTTTAATATAAACTATTCGCAAACTGAATTTACTTTTTCTGAAATTGATGTTACCTTTTCCCAAATTAAAATAACATTTTGTTAAATTTGTGTTATTTTTTCTCAAATTAAATTTACTTTTTTCTAAATTAAACTTACTTTTTCTTAAACTGGAATTACTTTTTCTCAAACTAAATTTATTATTCCTTTTCAATTGAAGTTGAAAAGGTATAGATGAAATATTATTATTAAGCCATCTTGAAAATAGTGGTGGTTTAATGATTTCTAGGGTTTTGGCTTCTACGGATGACTGTAAATATACTTAACATTTGTAAAATCCTAGTAGCTAGTGTTCTACTAATGACCAACACAATATTAGCAAACGTAGAGCTAAGTAAATCTATTACAAAACATAATCAATGCTGTACTTGAAAGTATAAACAATGTATATGATATTGGTGTTGCAACTAATGGCAAATTCCATTTTTAAGTACGAATTGACAGAATTTCTGCTAGAGTTGTTAAATACGTGATGTGCTTCATATGTATGATAAATACCTTACCGGTTGTAAAGATTCATTGATATTTTATACTAGATAAAGTTTTTTAAAACCGAATTTGAGACTTATATAGTTATTGTGACATTATTCACTCTCCAAAATATTTGTTTTCTGGAGTTTGCAATATCTTTGTCAACGTGATTCATTGTATGGCACTCGTTCAAAATCAACCACTCTTAAAAAAGAGTTTAAATGTTACATCATTTTGACGAGAATAAAATATGAAACGAAGCCAACGCAAACGATACTTCTAAATCTACCTCATTTTGAAAATGAAAAAATGTAGTAAGTTTGCACACATACGTTAAATATTCATGCTATATTTTATCCTCAGTCCCAAAACGCTATTCTGATATGATATTAAAGAATATAATTCAGCAGCGCAATAGACATTGTAATACCGATAACGTCAAGAAAGAATTGAAAAAATTTTTATACGCTCAAGGGAGTGTATGCCTGAAGTTAAGGACGGGTCATTTATAAACCTAATCGCTTTTTTTTATACAATCTATGATATCGAGAGTGTATTGGGGAGCAGAACCCAGAGGTGTGATTTATATTCTAGATGAGGTCGAATTTGGGCATTATACTACAGAAAGGGATATCGGGAAAATACTGCTTACTTCTGTACCAACAGCCAATCTTACGAGCAACTGCTTTAATGCCTGGCAGAAGAAGGTCAGAAGATACAGTCATTATAAACATAGTAATAGTGTCTGAAAACTTAAGATCTGAGCCATTCATATTTACAACAGGAAATGAGCGACCTTTTTTGGCGGACACAAGTCAACACGAAGTTTTATTAACTAGATTATTCCTTCTCCATTCTAAGATACGTTGAATGTCTTTGTTTGAATGGGATTACCATTTCAGCTTTAATGCCTTGATTTGAGGTAGAAGGTGGATTACCATTCTCAGTAGGCTGAGATGAACTAGAATGAAGAGTGCTGCCGTCAAAGCAATGTGTCGGGTTAGTCATTGAAGAAATAGGATCATTTAGGTATAGCAGAAAAAGTGTAGGCGCTATAATTAATCCCCGTGGCACGCGCGCGTAAGCGCTAACTTCTATTGACAAAAAGCTTTCAAGTTTGAGACGTACTCGTCTTTTATGAGGGAAACTACAACATCAGATGATATGCATATCATTTAACCCAAACCAGGTAAGTAAACACTTATGTCGAACTTGGTTAAATGCGTTTGAGATATCAAAAGCGACTACTGCTGTTTCACCGGATTGTTCTAATGTATTGTTCCAAACTTGAGTCACATATGAAAAAAGATCATCTGTTGAACTGCCTAAATCCATATTGGTGGTTACTAAGGAGTTTGTTAGTTTCAAGGAAAAAGAGCAGTTGCTGATTGATGGCCTTTTCTACGATTTTGGACAAAATGGTAGTGATGGAAATTGGTCGGTAGTTCGATGGATCGCTCTGATCAAATATTTTGCTAGTAGGTTGAACATTTTCTAACCTCCATGGCGAAGGAAATTCCCCAGAGGACATACAGATTAAATAGCTGGGATACTGTCTAGGCCAGTCGCCTTATAGAGATCAAGCCTACTGATAATCAATTCTAGGACCACCGAACATGAGTTGGTTTCATAGCGTATAAAGAACAGTTGACTAGGGCACATCTTTTCCAGAATCACTTAGACGCAAGTTTGATGCAAATAATTATACATGGAAATGTATAACTCCATGCCCGCGAGGATGACTTCAGGTACTGAAAGAGCAATGTCCGAAAAAGAGGATGACATAACAATGTTCACTCCATTGCAACGTTGCACAGAAGTCTCGTAAATTACTCCATTTAGCTGACTTAAAACACCCCAAGGTTCCATCAGTGTCGGGAACAACAGATAATAGGGACAGTAAAAGTTATTTCTCTTAGACAATGGTTAGATATACCTAATGGGGAAAGAACTGAATTTGATGTAAGAAAGAGATCTAGAAGATGTGGAGTATGATTAACGTTATCAGGGATTCTTCAGAAATTATTCGTGTGAGATCACATGAAGTAAATGTTACTGCACTATAACCAGTAGGATTAGTAGTAGATGAAAATTGAAGCCAATTCGAGTTAGGAGCATTGAATTCTCCTAGAATATTGCAAGGTGGAAACTGAGATAGAGAATAGTCAACTTTGAAACCAAGGTAATCGAAGGCGTCTTCAAAGTTACTGTCATTAGGGGACCAATAAATGCAACAGTCGAATTTCACAAATTTAGGACCAGAACGTTGAAACCAAATCACGTCGATTTTTTTATTCTCTAAGAAATCCTCTTGCAAGCAATGATGTCCTTGATACACGCACCTACGCCTCCTTTGTATCGAAAGTTAGAAAGAATATTGTATTAGGTGAATCAGTACTTACAGAGGAGACTTGTGTTTCAGATAGAAACAAAATGTCAGGTTGAAATTGTTCAAGATGTTGGTGAACAGCGTTAATATTAGATCTGACACCGCGGATGCTGCAATAGTCGAGCAGAAAGTAAGTACTTTCGATGACAGAGGTCGCTTTGGGCCTGTCCCCAGGACATCTGGACGTGACAGGATTCTACGTCCGGTATATATTACCGTAAAAACCACAGCCACCTTTTTTATTTTTAATTTTCCGATAGGAATACAGAGAAGGCGAGAAGGAAAAATAAGGATAATAATGGATTAAGCATAATGAAAAAGGTGAGACCGGCAGCCCTTACCGAGCTCAGAAAGTCAAGAGACCCAATATTAAAGATCCATGGTAAGAGTAGTAGTATCTCCTTTTCCTTAATGCTAAATATTGATTTCTTTGCATACGATAGCGATTCGGTGAATGGAGATCCTGCAGTACTGTTCTTGTGGGCATAAATTTACATGTAATATTCGATATAAAGAGAGTGTAGAGAATGAAAATTCTCTAACCTCTCAGGTACTCGACTAAAAACTCTTTTAAGGGTGGTTGATTTTGAATGAGTGCCATACAATGAATCACGTTGACCAAGATAGCGATATATATATATATATATATATATATATATAGATATATATATATATATATATATATATGATATATATATATATATATATATATATATGTATTTAAAGAGTTTTGGAATTCTGCATTTAGAGATACTGCAACCTTAGATATGATGCTTATTCAACGTGATGTTAACTAAGCGCGTAGTGTAGGATACCGTCAAACCTTTTATCTAGTAGTTGATGTGTTTCAATTGAATGCACCCTACTTGAGATTAAGTTAGAAAAACTTTGTTCGTGTCTATTATTGCATCGGAAAGCGCTTTCAAATTTCTAAACACTTCCCTCTGTTTTTATTTTAAAGAAATAGTGGCTTAAGTCGATTAATAGGAACTCTGCGGTACGTAGGTGTGTTATGCAATAAACAAAACAGTTTTAAGGTATAAATAAGACCAATCTATTTAATTACGAATGAAACCTCGTCGTGGATATTAAGTGTAAAGATCTACTCGTATGTAAGTACAGAACATTAAGCAATAATTTTGTTAATAAGTCTAGACTGTTGTCAAATGTGATCACGGAAAAGTTTTTAAAGGATACTAAAAAAAAAGGTATCGAAAGAAAAATGCAACTGACAATATGGGTCACGCTGCAATGCACTACGATGGTCAGTTACTTTTAGGTTACGCATACGATAGCCCTTGTGACGTTTGGATCAGTGAAATGTTATAAGGTGCGATGTTTTTCCCTTTTATCTGGAGTACTCTGGACTTGATGGGTTTAGCACTGTATAAAGAATATCATAAAATATCTTCATTATAAAGGATTAACTTTCATCAATAAAGATAAGTGTAAGAAATTAGATATAAGGAAATTTGAACTGGCTGCCTTGATTACGTCTGAACGTGGAACCATTTTGAATATCCTATTAACGTGAACTTAATACTATACGTGATTGAACATTATTTTATATTAACGGTTTTTTTTATATATTTTTGTTATAAGTTAGCTAAGAACACTCTTCTAAGCATTTGCTTACGAAATTATATTGATTAATGTAATACGGTTCAGAATTATTTATTTTCCGATATGAACATTAATATTTCAAGAAGTGTGATTAATGAAGAGTACAATATTGAATATAATTATCTTCCTAGAGGATAACAAACTTTAGTGCAATTAACCTAAATTCAGTTTTAGTTAATATTTGGGAAACTCAGCTTGAAATATTGTGCATCGACAAGCTGTTTGTAATCAAAATTTTGATTGATTTATAGAAGTAACAGGCTACCATTTTGCAAGTTCCTATTACTTATAGTTTTTTGTATTGAAGAAAGCAAAGTTTCGAATTAAATGTTTAAACATTACGACATAATTGTCATCAGGAACTAAATGCAAAGACACTCGTGTTTTAATGAAGCACAGTTTATTCATTTGAAAGATAAGGTATTAAATAACGTTACTCTTAGTAGCTGTCGTATTTTAATATTTAAAAAGGTAGATTCACGTTTAATCAATTACGAAATATATTATTCACGTTTATGGACAATCCATGTAACTTTTTTAAATAATACCAAGCGCTATCAATATTTTTCTAGTAACGTGTATATTTCGAAGTTTATTTGAGCTCTGGGTGTTTTTTTTTTGTTTTTAATATTAGTTAAACTTTGGGGGTTTCAAAATTTATTTGGCGTTTATGTACATATTATTTTGAGCCAATATAAATTTATTCAGCTTGTGTGAAGAGATTTTTAGACCCATTCAAAGTGTGTTGTTTGCTTTTCAATTTTGGGTCATTATTGGTAATGATAAATATTAGCTTCAGATAGGATTGAAGTTTAGATCGTAGTGTCGCTCTAAGGACATTTAACCCCAATTTTGAGATTTGTTTCAGGGTAAGTGTAAGGTGTTTGAAGTCAAATTTCAGCCCTTCATCACGACCCCTCCCCCAGCTTTTTATAGGCACTACACGATGCAAGCGCGGTTTGTTCGTTTTTTTTTGGTTGTTTGAAGATCGTGTTGGAATTAGTTTACATAATAAACACTTAGAATATTAAACGCAAGTAATTTGAGTAAAGGGGTGATTGTAAAATTTTTCATTTAATTCCAAACATTGAATTATTCTAAATATGCTATTATAGTAGCGCCGGGGAGCATATTCAGTAACAGCAGACGCGCTAAATTTCCGAAATGCTTTCGGTGACGACAGTAACAACAGACGGTCTAGGACTCAGTGGTCGCCAACCTGTCGATCGCGAGCTACCGGTAGCTCGCGGAGGCAATTCTGGTAGCTCTCACAACGATTTTAATTTTAAAAATACAAACTGCAAAAATCAGAGAAGCTTCCGAAAATTCCACAAAAAAATCTAATTGTCATAATATTAAACATAAACAACGGCAACGTTGCGGTGAGCGATCTGCCGCTGATGTCATCAAGCTAGAATCGGCTAGAACCGACCAGCCGGACCAGCGCGTTAGTGTTCGAGAACGGGATAAATACGCACGGCGCGGCGACATTGCGCTTAGTTTAAAAGTGAACGCATAACCAACGTCCAGCGATTGGGTTAGTAGAGAACAACAAAAAATAATATTATGGCAAGCAGTAGTAAGAAGGTAAAGACATACCACTTTCATTCGGAATGGGAAGAACAATACTTTTTTACAGAAGTTAAAGGTAAAAATGTGTGTTTGTTATGTAATACTTCGGTCTCCGTTGCTAAAAAAGGAAATATTGAGAGACATCATAAAACTGTACATTCTAATTTTGAAAAATCATTCCCACTACATTCTGCCGCCAGAAAGGAGAAACTGAAACAGTTAAAAAAGCAGTTAATTGGACAACAATCAATATTTTTAAGAACAGTCGACAAAAATAAGGCTGCAACTGAAGCATCGTACCGTGTGTCCCAGATAATTGCACAAAAAAAGAAACCTTATGAAGACGGGGAAATGATAAAACAGGCGTTTTTAGAAGCTGCTGATTCGTTATTTGCCAACTTTAGAAATAAAGACGAAATAGTTTCAGCTATAAAATCTATGCAACTTTCTGCTAATACAGTGATGAGACGTGTAGAAGTAATGAGCAATGATATTTTTTTACAGTTAAGAACTGACTTAGATAACTGTGTTTATTTTTCACTTCAACTGGATGAATCAACAGATGTGCTTGACACTGCCCAGATGGCCGTGTTCGTCAGGATGGTTTTTAGTGATTTTACGATTAAAGAAGATCTTTTGAAGTTTATTCCACTGAAAGGACGCACTACTGGACAGGAGTTGTTTTCTCATTTAAAAAATATTATTTCTTCCGAGAAAATTCCAATATCGAAAATGGTAGGCTTGACAACCGATGGCGCTCCAGCGATGGTGGGTTGTGATAAGGGTCTGGTGGCGTTATGTCGTAAAGATGAAAGTTTTCCGCAATTTCTCTGTTACCACTGCATTATCCATCAGCAAGCATTATGTGGAAATTTCCTGAAACTAAACAACGTTATGAAACTGGTGGTAAAATTGTGAACAAGATTAGAGCTCAAGCGTTACAAAGAAGATTATTCAAAACCTTGGCCGATGAAGTTGAGTGTCAATACGGGGACCTACTCCTTCACTCTGAAGTCCGATGGATAAGTAGAGGACGAGTGCTGAAACGTTTTAATGATCTCCTATCTGGCATAGTTCAATTTTTTAAACAACGCGATGAACCGACTCCGGAACTAGAAAATTCAATCTGGCTTAGAGATTTTGGTTTTCTCGTGGACATTACAGAGAAATTAAACGAACTTAATTTGCAGCTTCAGGGGAGAGACAAAGAACTAACGGAAATAATTTCTGATATAAAAGCATTTATTCTTTCAGAAAAGATATCTCAAAATCCATTAGAACCCTATGACAGCAAATATCATGTAGAAATAGTTTCTACCCTGAAGGATAACTTCAAAAATCATTTTAAGGATTTCAACGAAATGGCTTTAGTAGCGCAGTTTGTTGTTTCACCCTTTATGGAAATTGATATCCAACAGTTTGCAACTTGTGTTATGCAGAACTTTGGCGAAGACATCGCTGCAACAGAAATGGAAGTAATTGAGTTTCAAAATGATTTAGCCTTAAAATCGTTAGTCTCAACTACCAAATGTATCTGGCCTATTGTAAGTAAAGACAAATATTCAGTTCTATGCCGTGTTGCCTTGAAAGTGAAAGCATTATTCAGTTCAACCTATTTGTGTGAATCTTCTTTTTCCAATATGAAGTTTATTAAGAACAAATATCGCAATCGACTTACAGATGAACATTTGGATAATTGTATTCGAATGGCTGTATCAAATTATACTGCAAACATTAAAAAAATTATCGATGAGTCTGAGTGTCAGTCTTCTCATTGAACGTGCTTTTTTATTTCTCAATGTTTATGTTCATGATAGTGCGTTACTTTTACGTGACATGCCGTTGTGGCATGTCATTTCAAACACCTTCGTTTGGTAGGTAGGAATGTAGCTATGAACAAGTACGTACTAGTAATATTAGTTATTTTGTTATTAGTTTATTATTAGTAGTACCTATGTATTATCATTGTAGTTATGTATATATTACCAGTTAAATAGTAAAATAAATACATATAATGATAAATTAACTGTGGATTATTTCATTTACGTTGCGTTACGTGGCTTCCGTGTGGGTAGCTCACTGTTTATTCCAAAATTAACAAAGTAGCTCAACACATTGAAGAGGTTGGCGACCACTGGTCTAGGTCTAGAGCGTCTGCTGTTTCTTACTTTCAGATAATCTCCAAATAGTTAACACTGAGATTAAAAACTACAGTTTAATTTATTAAATGCCGAAGAAAAAAATAACTTTGATTTAGTAATTAATTTATTTATTCATGAAAGGCATTTGAAGACATTAAAGATAAAAAATACATGATGTAATATCATTATTTATCATTGATTTATAATGATTAAAAAATAACAAACCAACGTAAAATAGAGATCATTTTTTAAACTTACGACTATATTCATATTAATATATTCTTGTAGAATTAGCAAGCTTTTCACTCATCGCAGATTTTCTTCTAGCTGCACTTATGGCTGCACACCTACCATTTTCCCTTTTCGTATACCTAGACGTTTAAATTTAGGAGTTGTTCCATGGTAGTTAAAAGAATTATGCATCCCTGATATAAGGGAATTATTACTTTTAGCACACTTTTGGTTGTTTTCTAAGAAAGCGGTAATTGCTAGATAAAAGGCTATTGGATCATTATCAAAGATGAGTCAAGTTTTCATTAGAAAATGATTTCCATTCTTCCTTTAAATCATTAAGTTCTTTCATCGTAGGAACATTGAGTTTAAGCACACGCCGAACTTCCACTTGCTTCACCGTTATATACTGAAGTGGATTCAGTAGCAATATTGGACAATTTTGTAGACCGGCTTATGGTTAAAGTATTGACGTTGTCTCCTTGAAGAGGAAGAAATATCTCAGAATTTGGATTTTATGTACACGCTATTTCATAAAGCCTGAATTTCATATCAAGACATAATGTGTTCATACAAGAAATAATATTTTATTTTTTTGCTATAGCAGCTTGATACAGGTTTTCCATATATCCCACAAAACAACTGCATTTGCAAGACATCACGTGAACTATGTATGTAAGATCTTTACCATTAGAAGAGGTTATGCTAAACTGCAAGTTACCTCTTTTGACAATACTTGACGGTAAAACATCTGTATCATCGTGAGTGTATTGTAACTTTGTGGACTTTGATACTCTGTCTAAGATCACATCTAAAATACTTTGTTTATAGTAACATTCAAAATTATTTATTATAAAATCAGACAACTACGTTAAATTAAAGGCTTTATGCTCGGACCCGTCGCTTTTTATTTTCAATCTAGAATTTTTTTACGTAAAAGTCAAATATACAGGGCTTGTCAAGAAAAAGATATGGTCACTGAAATTTTTTTTAAATTTCAGAATTAGAAAGGGTGCATCTTTTTACGTACGACAAGGTAAATATGGATGATGTTAATACAGGGTGCCCCAAACTTGCGCCGCGGGCGATACCTCTCTTATTTGATGGAATAGGAAAATAAAATTTTGAAGTGTAGTAGAAAAAACTGAGATGCATATTTTAAAATTATTTTAGGTTATACCGGGTGTTTCATTTATACAGGGTGAAGGAAACATAGATTTTTTTAATGGGACACTCTGTATGTTATTTCTAGTTTGGATTCAGCTCACTTCGGTCATTCTTTCAATATAACGTTTGATTATGTTAGATAGGGTAGTTTAGAGTATGTGGTCTTTTTGAGGAAAAAATCGTACTTAAATGGATACCATGTATCATTTCTAATAAGAAATGTTCAAATGATTTCTTTAATAAAATATATTTTGAAATACAAACAATTTTTTGGGGTTTGGCCTAATTTAATTGTAAAATGATTCCACTAATTTAAATTAAATGAATTGAGCACCGTTAACAATCTGACAATAGACGATTAACAAATGATTTTTGAACATTGTCGATGACATCTGCGGTAATGTTTCAAATTTCTTGGCGAATTCGTGCTTTTAAATCTACTAAATCGGCCGGTCGCGTCGCGTACTCTTTACTCTTTAAGTATTTCCACAAGAAGTAATCAAGAGGATTTAAATCTGGCAATCTGGCTGGTCACTCTATTGTCCCTTCTCTACCTGCCCGACGTTTTTGAAAAACTTCATCCAAATAAGCGCGAACAGGTAAAGCGTAGTGTGGCGGCGCTCGATCTTGTTGAAAAAAGAAGTCACGGTGGTGCATATCGGGCTACTCTAAATCCGGATACAACGTTATTAGAACGGGGATGAGGTCATTTTGAAGAAAGTCTAAATGTCTGCTTACCATGGTATTACTAATAGATGGTCAATCAGCGTGAGTTGCATTAAACAATGTAACCACTTCTGATTGAGTGCGCGACCCAAGCATGCACAGGATTTGAATTCTATCACGTTCGCTTAATTTCCTCAGCTTTCATAAAATAACGGTAAAGTAGTTACTAGATACACTCACGATAAAAATGCCGTCGCTTATCAAAAAACTAAACACAAATTGCTAACTTGCAAATAATATTAAGAAATATACAATTTAACGTTTTCTTACATTGACAATGAAATTTTCTAATTTTTAATGCTTACGATAATTTTTATTCAATATTTTCTTATGTAACCATCATCCATATTTATCTATTGTTGGACATAAAAATACGTACCCTTACTAACTCTGCAATAAAAAATGGAGGTTGATATAAAAAAAAATGTCAATGACGTCATATATTTTTCTTATTTTTCTTGACACACCCTGCATATTTCACTTTTACGTAAAAAATTCTAAATTGAAAATAAAAATCGACGGGTCCAAGCGTTTTCTTCCTAAACTCTCATTCGAATTTTAATGGAATTTATCCGCTACTTTACGAACGCACTGTATCTTTAAGCAACCTCAATGTAATTATTTGTATTTGTTCTCCGAATCATCAAGATGCGTCTGTAAAATAAGCACCATAACTCAATCCGTTTTAGTTATGACGCTACGAGCCCCGGCCCATAATAGCTATTAGGTATAAATAAATTGATAACTCTATTGTAAAGTTAATTTATCAATCAATTCTTATAATTTCTATAATTTATTGTTTTTTTTTTTTTTACTTAAAAAACAACTTAAATTTGCATTTATTTGGACAATCTTAAGACTAACAAAACAGAAATAAACACTTTACAATATGACAATTCATTTTAATATTGTGTAACTCCACCTTTATTTTTAATAACACCTGTGATACGATCGGGCATTGTACCTACAAGTTTCATACAATATTGTCCCAGATACTTTGTAATTTGAATTTAAGTTCTGCCACTGTTCGTGCCGGATCTTTTCGTAACTCCTCCTTCATTTTGTTCCATATTGATTCTATTGGAGAAAGATCTGGACTACTAGAAGGCCAAGGTATCATTGTAATGTGATTTTCTGTAAGCCAAGTTTTTGGAATCTTCGCAGAATGGCACGAAGCTCCATCTTGTTGGAAGATAAAGCCATCGTTATTAGGATTGCATTGTGGTATTGAGGGTACGAGACTCTTTTGCAAAATCTCTATATATCTAGTAACATTCAAAGACCATATACGAAATACAACTTTTCCATTCCTCTTCCTGACATACATCCCCACACCACAACTGATTTGGGAAATTTTACGTTCTTTACCAGGCAATCATTATAGTATGCTTCATTCGATGTTATTACTCCCAATTACCGAGCCCTATTGCTCAAAAGTCCACGATTGATTGCTTTTTCCCATTTCAATCTATTTTTCGTTTGCAATTTCGTTAGTAAGGGTTTCTCTTTGGCCTGTTTCAAAAAGTACAATATAAGATATTACATACTGCAAAATAATGTATTTAGAATTGTACCTTATAGAATTTATAACCAATTTTTCTGACCCGCTTCTTAGTTGTCGCTACAGATATTTCTTTTTAATTGATTGTCTCCACAAAACTGTGATTTCACGAGTGTTTGAACGCCGAATACTCTTGACGATTCTCTTTAACCATCTTCTATCACCATTAGAAATAGCAGATGGGACGCCAGTTTTCTTTTTTTCTTTGACATTACCTGTTTATTTGTATAATTTAATAATATCATGAACTGTTGATCGTGGAATACTGAGAAGATAGAAGCGCCTTTGTTGTGTGATTTTGTAATTAATGTACGTAAATCTTCGCTTAAAGATTTGCTACGAGCCATTTTTGTTAAAATGTCAACAAAAACTTGCATTTATGATATATTTTAGTTCTACCCGATTAGATTTTTTTCTCATAAGCGAATGACGTGTAACATCCGCAACAATAATTATTATTTTGGGAGTGTCCGAAATATCATGAGCCGTCTTTGTAATGCCCGAACTATTATGCACCAATAGTAAATAATGGTTTTTACAATATTATCTCGTATTATACACAGCATCGTCAATTGTTTAACTAAAATCAACTCTTACAAATACATATTTTCAAATAATAATCGTAGTTATAGGATATTTGAATTAAATTTCTATAAACAATTAAGTTAATTTTAAATTGAGGTAGATTTTTTATCCTGTCCGAACTATTATAAGCCGAGGCACGTACATATTTAGCAAATTCTGGATATTTGGAAAATTGATCGAACTGCGTTTTTGCATTATATAATTCTTCTTCTGTTTCAAAGGTGAGAATACTGCGGAACATTGCATATGCTTTTGAGAGTCTTTTTTTGGAATTGCATTTTTAGAAATTTGAATCCACTTACAACACGCCTTTAAAACGTGGAATGGGCATAGAAGCAAAGTACACGTGGGCCAAAATAACTCCAAGACATTACGCTCACCTAAATCACCATCAGTTATTATGATTGATGGAGCTACCTTAATGGACAGGATTTCAAACAAAGGAGCAACACCCAAGCGGAGAACATCTGCCTTTTGACCGCTGCCCAAATACAGCCCAAAGGAATACCACCAGCTGCTGGCTGCGTTAAAACGAAATAAACTTCATGATCTTGGACGTTGCAGTTTCTAGACGCAGCCACAAACATAACTTTAGAAGCTTGTGGCAACTTTGCCGCTATTTGCATTATAGTTGTGCAAAAGACAACACAATAATCTCGTTCGTGACAATTAATTTTATATGCAGTGTTACTGGCTTCTAAAGCTATTTTAAGGCAATTTTCTAACTGTACATACCTTCTCCTGTTCGAGGTCCGTAGTTATTTTTAAAATGCTCTCTCCAAAATGTTTGAACGTTAGTTTTTGTAGTAATGTTATGTCTGTCTAAAAGTTGATTTTAATATTTGTTACCTAGTTTTTCCATCATATTCATACCTTTTCAAATAATTTTAAAATCATTTTTTTGGCTTCCAAACCTAAAGGTCTTTCGCTTGGATTGTCTACGCACAAAAGTCTGTGATTATGAGAACTTTTAAATTGAATTACACATGGCCAGTCAGGAAGTAAAGGATACTAAATGGTTGATTTTAACCCTGCGACAAACTTTTTTATTGTAATAATTAATTCTGCTAGACAGTTTAAATTTCGATGCATTTGCAGATTCCTTTAAATAAATTTCGTGTCTCCTTTTTATGTTTAACCAACCATGTTTTTACAATAGTCCATCTTACTTTTTTCCTTCTAGCGTACATAACCAGTTCTACTAAAACAATTACAGAAGTTAGAAATGTCGATTTATTTAGGCATTGTAAAACTGCTAAAAATACAAGTTCTCAACCATACCCATTAAAAAAACTATCGCGAATTATTAAAATCGGCGGTGGAATCGACATAGCGCGACGCATAATATCTAACGCGGCGGCTCTCGGGTTAGGAATGCTTTAAAATGCACCACTTTATTTAGAAACGGATCATTTTAAGACTAAAACCTGCGTCAACATCCGCTTTTGATTTTAAATTACATCTAACGATATTTTTATCATCAAATTTCGTGTATTATAATTATCTGGTAACAAATCCATTTTTATACATTAGCTAACACGTAAAAACAGTAAAACACGTCTCAGTACATAGTACGTCTGCTGAGTCCAACGACTATAGACTCTAATTTGCCTTTAACGTACATTGGACCGGCGGCGGCTGCGTTGTGACGTCACCATCGGTATGGAACGCTTTGTTGACGTGTGGTTTACATTTGTCTTCTTCGTGCATTTTATCGAGTCTTTCTACTTTTGGCAAACTAAATAAAGAAAAAAGATGTGCCATATAAATTATTTATGACTTTTGTAAAGTACGGATTGTAATTCGAATAAACTACAACTTTCAAAATATTTTAAAAAAAGAAAGAGTTTAACAACAGACGATGGCCAAAGAAGCAAAATTCGCAATTTAATATAAGTTACATAAATAACACATAAGAGCTTTTTTCTTTTTATGTTTGAATTATCCATGGGGAAGAAAAACTTCCTTAAAATATTAAAACTTATTTTCCTTATTTTCTTACTATGAATAATTATGTGTTATTTTTTGTATTTTTACACATTTTGATGCATTTCTTACCATTTGAGGTGATTTTGGAAAAAAAAATTTTTTTGGCCCTTATGTCAAAATTTTTGAAAATTTTTTTTGCGTTTTTACATGTTTTGAGACATTTCTGGCCATTTTAGATGATGTTTGGCAAAAAAAATGTTGGGCAGGTCAAAAATTTTCAAAAATCTTGTTTTGCATTTTCACGTTTTGAGCCATTTCCGACCATTTGAGATGATTTTTGGGAAAAATAATTTTTTGGCCATTTGGTCAAAATTTATTAACAATTTTAAAATGTCAGAATTCTAATTACTTTTTTTATTACTAAGTAGAATTTATGTCATTTAGGAATTATATAAACCGTTATTAATTTTATTAAATACATAAATAAAAAGTTTACCTCGAGTAGGATTTGAGTCTACGACCTGTACTTTGCTAGAGTACTGCGCTAACCAACTGCGCGATCGAGATTCAATCCCCATCAATGTAAATTTTGTCTTTATGTATGTAGAACTGATGTAAATTCTAAATACAATGAGAATACAATCAATCAATATTAATGGAATGTGAGCCTGCAATATCGCAAGGATTCACACATACCAAAGCAACTTGACTAACATTAAATTATTATAAGTTTTTGTTATGAACGAATAATTTCAAAGGTAAATATATAATTAAAAATTATTATTAGTTTTATTAAATACATAAATAAAAAGTTTACCTCGAGTAGGATTTGAGCCTACGACCTGTACTTTGCTAGAGTACCGCGCTAACCAACTGCGCTATCGAGATTCAAGCCTCAATCGATGTAAACTTTGTCTTTATGTATGTGGTAATTAATAATAATGTTTGTTTTAAATTCATTGGTAAATATCGCGCTTTTATGCTTCTCTTAGGGTCGGTTAACAAAAATATACATATACAGGGTGATTCGCGAGGAAGTGGCAATATTTTAAAGATATGTCGAGGAAGCCAAAATAAGTAAAATAAACTCATATGTTTAAGTCCGATTTTCATTTGTTTCAGGGATAATTGACTTTTTCTTAAAATGTCAAATCTCATCAATTTTTTGCCTATTACGAAGTATTGATGTATTGACTTTATGCACGTAATTCTGAGAGCGAAATCCAGAAAGGAAACTTTTAAAATAATTATTGCCCTTTTAGTAACTTTAAATTTGGCGGCTAATAAATTCTCACCAAGAACGTTCTCACTATCGCCAATATTTGCAAAATTCCCTAACAGGGTATTTATTTTTAAGAGTTGACTTTCTGGATTACGTAACCAGAACTTATGTGTAATTAGGTGAAAGTAGGCAACTGAAATGAAAACTGACAGTTAGTTGTTAAAGTGACAGTTGTTCAACATTAGTTTTATGAAGTTGTAAAAATGCCCCACAAATTTAGTCATAAAGAATATGCCGATATGATATTTGTTTATGGGTTCTGTAATGGTAGTAATGTTCGTGCAGTGGAGGAGTATCGACGTCGTTTTCCGAATCGAAGAGTTCCTAACAAGCGAGTATTTCAAACTGTTTTTACACATGCCGGCGAAACTGGGACATTTCCAAGTGCAAGTATTGTTTCTGAAAGAGAACACGGAATCGCTGTTGG
The DNA here is from genome assembly GCA_036346205.1 of Vesta saturnalis. Taxonomy (NCBI): domain Eukaryota; kingdom Metazoa; phylum Arthropoda; class Insecta; order Coleoptera; family Lampyridae; genus Vesta; species Vesta saturnalis. The sequence continues at coordinate 2,855,436 of JARFJB010000683.1, read as the reverse complement.
ACTTGAAGAAGATATTCTGGATGTGGTAGACGAAAATCCAGAGATAAGTACAAGGCGCATCGCAATCCAATTTGAAATACCACAAACAATGGCTTGGAAAACACTTAAGCAACAAGGTTTGAACGCTTATCATTTGCAAAAAGTACAAAATCTCCACGAAGGCGATTATCCTTTAAGGCTACAATTTTGTCATTGGATTCGGGAAAACAGAAGATTGTGTAAAGACATTTTGTGGTCGGATGAAGCTCAATTTACGCGAGATGGAATTAACAATTGTCACAATAATCATCGATGGTCGGACGAAAATCCCCATGCTACGATAGAACACAATTTCCAACATCGATTTAGCATTAACGTTTGGTGTGGTATTATAAATGATCAATTAATCGGTCCTTTCGTATTAGATGCGCGCCTTACTGGACAAGGATATTTACGTTTTTTAGAAGACCATTTAGAAGAAATATTCGACAACGAATTATCTTCCAACATGATGGAGCGCCTCCTCACTATTCAAATAATGTACGAAATTTTCTGAATACCACTTTGGGCGATCTTTGGATTGGCAGAGGCGGTCCGCTTCCTTGGCCACCGAGATCACCGGATCTCACTCCCCTCGATTTTTGCCTTTGGGGATGGATGAAGTCGTTAGTTTATGCTACCAAAGTGGAAACGAGGGAAGCGTTACTAGATCGCATTCTTAATGCAGCAGCTATCATTAGAGCGAACAATCGTTCATTGAAACTCGCTACTAGTGCAGTTTATAAACGCGCAAATAAATGTATCCAAGTGGGCGGTGGTGTTTTCGAAAATTTTTCGTAAATTAATGCTTCGAACATTTTTCGTAAATTAATGCTATTTTGTTTATTTTTGTAATTGATTTTGTAATAAATTTTTGTTTGCTTTTTAAATATCTCTGAAACAAATAAAAATCGGACTTGAACATATGAGTTTATTTTACTTATTTTGGCTTCCTCGACATATTTTTAAAATATTGCCACTTCCTCGCGAATCGCCCTGTATAATCGCTGGGAATCCTGAAAATGCTACGCTAAAACGCTTTATTGAAGCCAAGCTGATATACGTAGCATGGCAAACAGCGTAGCGAGATGTTTTGATATCGGGTACGTTGTTTTTTGAAATAACGTTTCGTAATGTAAATGCCGATAATTAAGTGAGTATTTTCAACACAAATATTATGTGTTATCAGTAGTTATGTAGATATTACCTATGGGTAAGGTTAAAGTTACGAATTCTTTTTAAGAACTTGGTTATGTAGTAAAAGAATAAAAATGGTAACATTTGTTTAGACAATTTCAAAATGATGGAATGTTATAGGGTTTAGTATTGAAATTCTGAAGACTTAAAGTAATTTGTAATTAATAGCTACATTGTGACTTTACAGGAAGCTATTTGGATATCTATTCTATAACGTGCAACACTGATGTGGATTAATAGCATGAAACTATTTAAAATTATTTCCGTTTATGTAACACGTCTATGGATTATTGAACATTTATGTCATCAAAATGGCACAGTTTAGAAAGTTTAATGAATATTAAGGATTCTACAATTTTAACAAAACTGTTGAGGGTTATCTATGGACCTTGGCAGAAAGATTATCAAACGTCTATCACGTAAGACAGCTTATGTTATTTGTCATTTTATTAGCTTTGGAGTAACTAAATTTTAGCTTTCGTTTCAAACAATTTGCAAGTAGTGATGTGTGAAAATATAAACTTTCACTATTATTTAAAACATATTTAAAATACTTAGCTTTTACAAAATACAAAAATACACCATTAGAAAAGAAAAAGCTAAGTATTTTAAATGCCTCTTTAATTTTTTTCATTTTTGGTAAAATTCATTTTCGTGTGGTAATAAAATTGTTATTTAGGTCTTTTTTGTACGAACACAGTATCAGTATGTTCATTGACATTGATTATTATATTAAATGTATGTTTATTATACAAATTAAGCTTTAATATTTGATTAATTTTTTTTAAGTAACTCAAGTCTCTGTCACCCCGACAAGGCTGAGTTACTGCCTTATTCAATTTATTAGACATTAGACAAGTTTCAGAGCTTCTCCCGATCCACTTGGTCATACGCACCCTCAAGCTCTACAAACGCATAGTACAACTTCTTCGCACTTAAACACGTGTTGATCGCCAGCTGCGGAACAACCATCTCGTCAAGGCCCTTCCTGGCATGAAACCATCTTGAACATAACAAACTTTATAGTGCGTTATTGCCCGTACTATATCAATCAAAACCTTTCCAAATAATTTTCCAGTTAGACTCAACATACTGCTCTCTCTGTATCATCACTCTTACTCCCCACACCTTCATACATCGCAACAATGGTAGATCGGTACTTTTCCACGCTTAAAACGTGTATTACTTGTATTAAATAATTCACACAATATTTCCTCAAGCTTTGAAGTCGAAATCTCTACCACTGAGCTATACCCCCTATACAATTTCTACTGTCCCTAATTCCGCTGTTGTTCGCAACACTAATAGAACCTAGTGTTTTTTTAAGTCAGCTAGATGTAGTAATTTACGAGACTTCTTTGCAACCTTTCCATGGCGCGAATACTGTTTTAAGTCGTCCTCTTCTTCGAACATTACTCTTTCAGTGCCTGAAGTCATCCTCGTGGGCATGAAGTTATACATTCCCAAAAGACAGAATCCTATAGGTCATTCAGGTTCCCAACCCTGGTTCAATAAGGCTTGTGCTGATGCAATATCTTTCAAAAATAAATCTTATATTAAATGAAAATCTAATAAAACAGTCAAGAGTCATGCAGAATATGTTGGTGCTAGAAATTTCTGCAAAAGTGTCATCATTAAAGCTAAAAAATTGTTTCAACAACGAAAATGCAATGAACTAACTACATCTCCTTTGAGCAGTCGTAAATTTTGGTCTTTAGCTGAAGCCATTAGTAAATACTTTTGACGGATCTGTAGTTGCTGATTCTGTAGACAAAGCCAATATATTTGTGGATTTATTTGCATCAAACTCGTGTCTCAATGATTCTGGAAAAGATGTACCCTACCCAGCTCTTCTTCATACGCTATGAAACCGATTGATTTTCGTTACAGGTTCCTAGAATCGATTATCACTAGGCTTGAGCCCAATAAGGCGATTGGCCCAAACGAAGAAATATTGCCCCGTACTAGTACCAGTCCTATCTAAGCTCTATTCGATCTCTATTATGTCTACTGGGAAATTTCTTTCATCATGGAAGTTAGTAAATGTTCATCCTATTGGTGATCTTCTTCTTTCATATCTGACCCAAGTTTGAAATAATACATAAGAACAATCCGGTGAAACAGTTGCAGTTGCTTTAGATATTTCAAAGGCATTTGACGAAGTTTGGCATACGTGTTTACCAAACTTTCCTTGATAAAAGACGAATACGTGACGTAGTTAGCATTAACGCAGGCGTGCCACAGCAACCACACAGCACTCTTCATTGTAGTTCATCTCAGTCTACTCATAACGGTAATCTACCTTCTATGTCTCAAGAGATAGCTGAAATGGAAAATTCAATCAACAAAAACATTCAATGTATTCTCGAATGGGGAAGCAATAATGTAGTTAAATTTAATGCTAACAAAACTCAGTGTTGCATTATGTCCGCCAAAAAAGATTGATCGTTTCCTATTGTAGGTATGAATAGCTCTGATCTTAAGTTTTCAGACTCTATTACTACGTTGGAAATGGCTGTATCTTCAAATAAGGGTTGACGATCTTCTGCCAGCTACCAATACAGCTGCTTTCAGTACTTTACCTCCCGACAACTCTTTCTGCTGTATAAGGACAAAGTTCAACCTCATCTAGAATATAATTCTCATCTTTGGGTTGGTGCTCCCCAATACGCTCTCGATATCACTGATTGTACTCAAAAGAGAGCGATTAGGCTTATAAATTACCCGACCTTAACTTCTGACATACAGTCCCTTAAACATAAAAGAATTCTTTCAGTTTTTTCTTTGTATTATTGGTATTACAATGGCTATTGCGCTGCTGAATTACATTCTTTGATACCACCTCCGGCTACCTTTGCTAGGAATACTCGGTTCGCTTATTCCTGTTTTCCTCTCACTAATGATATGAAAAAGTTTAAGGTAGCTGTTCATTGCCACCTCTTGGCAATTCAATGTCCCTCTATACATCCTCCCAAGTATTCCTTAGTGCTTGGGTCAAATTTAGCCTGTTCAAGACCACCATTATTAAAAAAAAAAGGAAAGTTTTGCATATGTATATTTTAGAATTTCACCAGTAATGTGAGCCATGCATGATTCTTTACTATTCTTCACCCTTTGTACGGCATTTTTTACTGTATTCAACTTTATCGCATTTTTAGTATCATTTCTTATCAACTTTACTTTTTCCTTGTTTAACTCGTCAGTAGGCTTACTCTCGCTTCCATACAACCTTTCGAAATATTTTTGCCAGCATATACACTTATCCCGTACTGCCTCGGTCATACTATTCAACACTCATATTGCGCTCTACTTTGGTCCATGCTTCCGGTTCCTTACACACTTCTAAAAAAGTGTATTTTCCATAAAATCGTTCTGAATTTTCCCACCTTCCGCCACCTTCAAGTCCCGTTACTTGTCCTTACTGCCTCGTTCGCTTTTTTTTGTGCTTAATCTGTATGATTTTTGTCAGTATCGTATTTTACAGCAATAATTGCCATGTGCATGTTTTTTTCTTACATACTGCCATTTTTACAGGTTCAGTACACTAAGCCATCTTCTTTTACTTACCTACATATATCTTTCAGATATATGTGCAGCACAATTGACACCGTGTCACCGTTTTCATTTGCTCATACATTCCGTTTGATCCATATTATAATCTCTGGTAAAAGATTCTGGATACTTCATTCTCACATCGTAAGCTACCAGTTTTTATAATTTAATTCTGTACGTTCACACCGCGTTCACCTTTTTCTTCAAAGCCACATTTGTCTTAAGTACACTCTAGTTATAACCAAAAAGTGATCTGTTTCACACTCCGATTCCCAAATTACTTTTTTTTATCCCTAACCAGGTTCTTCATCATTCTTTCTTACATACGTCTCCCACATTGTTCCAGATATTCTCACATGTTTAGCTCTTCTTTCGATTTACTCCACAACCTTCGCGATTTCACACACTTTCCCATACATACCTCTAACATTCTACTTAGCAGCTCACCATTCCGTGTTTATACGATCATGACCAATGGAGCCCGCCTGTTCCAACACCAGTTAAAACCCCTCCTGTTTTTATCAAAATATGTTATTTAGTATCTAAAACTCACAATTTCAGTTTCGTTTACTCATACATCCGTAGTAATTCAAGACTGTTTAGTCTTTTTACAAGGAATTCATATTTTCAAGCAGTGTTTGAACGCTCAAAGTTGCTTCTGGGTCATGTAGGTTTTAAAAACACTGCGAAAACTTGACACTTTAAAATTTTGGTTTCTTACGTTTTCCGTAATGAAAATATGTTTTTAATATAAATTTTTATTTAACACTAGTAAACTATTAAGCACAATTCCTTTAATTAAATTTGACAGTAGTGACCAAACGCAAGTCTGTAGTAGTACCTACTCTCCATAATTTTTCTAACAATGATGAATGAACCCTTTCGATAGGTGAATTAGAAGAAGAATTATAAATAGAGGTAAAACGTAGATTAATTTTAAATAATAAACTGTATTCTTCAAAAATTCTGTTTTAGAACTACTTGCCTTCATCACAAACTATCTTTTGGGGATAACCCTAATGCGAAAAATAGTATCTAAGTTTATTTAGAACGGTTACTGCTGTTGTATCCTTAGTAACATAAGCTTGTGTGTACCGAGAAAATAGGTCAATTATCGTTAAAAATTTACTACTGTCGAAACTGAAAGTATCAATTATGTCGAAAGGTCGCTTTGCGAGGTTTTCATATCGGGCCAATAGTATTTCTGTTTAAGGTGGTTATAAGTTTCGTTAATTCCGTTGTGGGTCTTTTCATGATACTCATTTATAATTTTTGTTTGTTGATCTGGTTTCTCTACATCTTTAAGTATTACATTAGCTTTGACAATCATTATATTGTCGTTAAATAGACTTTGACATACGTGAACAATTTAGCTCTCCAATTCTTTGTCTTGGAATAAATACCATACAAAGTGTTTAGTTCGATTAGTTCTTTCAATATTTTCTATTTCACTTCCTTTACGTAGAATGGTTTCATGATTATGATGATAAGTTTTTTGTACTTTATTTTACTTTCATCTCCCATGCTAATTACATTTCTATTCGTGAAATAGTTCAATGGCTGTTCAGAAATTTTCATTTTAAAAATAGGATCTTCTGATCAACTATGTTGAGTATTATCATCAACTTCCTACATTCTGATTAAAGGTTGATTTCCGTCTATTTGTGGTACTATAGAAATTTGATCTATTTCATCATTGACGTACTCATTAATTACTTCATTCGTGTTTACTTCTATACGTGATAAGGCATCAGCTACTACGTTTTCTTTTCCCTTTTTGTACACAATTTTATAATCCCACTCTTCTAACTTTAGTCTCCATTTCGGAAATCTCGAGTTTGGTTCTTTTACAGAACATAACCAGACTGGTGGTTTGTGATCGATTTCTATCAAGAATTGTCAACCGAAAAGGTGTGGTCTAAAATGTTTCTTCGTTTCGGTTATACCTAACAGTTCGCGTTCTATTACAGAGTAACTTCTTTCGGCGGTATTTAGTGTTCTTGAATAGAATACAATAGGCTTAGAGTTTTGGGGAAATACTCCAGCTACAGCATTATTAGAAGTATCTGTTGTAATATGGAAAGTAGTCGAAAAGTCGAGATAAGTTAAGGTAGTTACGTTAGTTAGTAACGCTTTGCATTTATTAAAAGCATCGATGTAGTCAGGGTCTTCCGGATTTATTTTTACACTATTTTTTAGTTTTTTACTGATGGGTCCAACAACATTTTCGAAATCTTGGATAAACGGTCTATAATATCCAGCTAAACCTAAGAAGGCTTTGATTTCCATGGTTGTCTTTGGTAATGAGTAATTTTGCATTGCTAGTATTTTAATTGAGTTTGGTTTAATACCTTCGCATCCCAGGAATCCTACTTCTTTTCTGAATAATTCTGATTTGTCCAATTTAACCTGTAAATTGAATTCCCCGTGTTTGTGAAACGTTAATTTCAAGTATGTAATGTGTTCACTGTTCTTGTAACGATTTTGAAAAAATTACAATGTCATCCATGTAAACAAAGGTACTCTTTCAAAATGTTGCCCATAACACGTGGGAAATAAGTCGGTGCGTTTTTTAGACCAAAGGGAATGTGCGTATTCACAGTGTCCGTTCTTGGCAGAGAAAGCTGTTTCTTCTTCGATCTGATGGAACCCTAGTGTCATATCTAGAGTTGAAGAGTAAACGTATTTGCCTAAATTATCTGGTATTTCCTTGATCCGGTGTAAGCCATATTATTTATCCTCAACAGTTTTTTGTTTAACTTTCTGTAGTCAATGCCTATTCTCCATCTCTTTCTTCCACTAGTGTCTATCTTCTTTGCGACTATCCATACTGGTGAACTATTTGGAGGTATACAGGGTCCAATTATCTTATTTTCTAACAGTTTCTCGATTTGATTTTGTATTCCCGTTTTTAACTGAATGATTTTTGTACACAATTAAATCATCCGTCTTCCTTGTTGAATGTTTAACTACATTGGTAAAAGACAAGTCTTGTTTTTCGTTGTGGAATACGCCTCGGAATTTTTTACATAAATTCATTTCATGAAATTTCTCTTCCGGGCTAAGGCGTTCTGTTTTAATGGAAATTTCAGGATTTCTATGAGGATAGCCTATTTCTACATCGGCAAAAGCTGTAACATAAATTTCTTGTTGAAAATTAAAATTAATAATATTTTCTTACTGCGCAGAAATTTCCCGGGTAAAATAAAGTTGCCGTTTTTTTTATTTCCGGTAATATTACTGAACCTTCTTTAACGTTCACAGAAACTTCGATGCTATTTTCTATAGTTTGATTAAATAGTTTAAAAGGTAATGTATTTAGTTGTAAATAAAAAGGAATTTCTGTTCCGTTTATTTATAAAATATGGCTTTGGTAGTATATACTCGCGCCTAATATTTTTAAATGTTCACTGCCAACTAAGGCCTCAAAGCGCCACGCCATTGAAAAACGAGAAAATTAATATTATCTTTCACACCATATTCTTGTAATAAGCGGTAACAGATATTTGAGTCGTGTGTCAGTGTTTTATTAATACTGTTGACATTAATTGGTTTTCTAAAAAAATAATTTTTGAAATAACCATTTGAAATTTTTAGATTTATTGTGGAGTGAGAATCTCCGGAGTCTATTAGAATTTTAAGATTGAAAGTTGGGATTGTTATAAAGGCTAACCTAGGTTTGTTTGCGTTTAAATCTTTTTTTGTTCCGTTAGGGTCCTCGTTGGTTTCGTTTATGTCTTCTGCGTTACCTTCTTCGCAAAAGTGGTTATTGTATTGAGATTGATAGTAGTCCTAATTATTATAATAATGGGCGTAATTTCCTTCTTCTTGGGGTTCTATATCCTAGAGTTCGGTTGAAACGAAATTTCTGGATCCTGTTGGCTTAAGATGGTTTTGAAATTCACGTTGTTGACTCCGATTATTATTAGATGTATTTAGCGTAGTTATAGACATAATCGTGGGTTCATATCTAGCATTATCGTAATGGTCTGTCCCTTCAAAAATTCGACAGTTGTTAGGATATTTAGTTTGAACTGGTTTTCCAAATACTTGGAAGTTGGTATAGGGTAATCTCTTGGGATTGGCCGGGTTTGGATGTTAATTGGTTCTCTTGGGACATTTTATAAAGTGGTTGAGGTTGTGGAGTTTGAAATGGGTGGTTTTTATCTAAAGGCTTTATATTTGGGTGTTTATCTCTCATGAAGTAACGGAAGCTAGGCTGATTTTGTAAATTATCATAATTCCTATTACGGATGAATAAGGTTTAGGTAAACCTGCACAAGAGGTATTTTTAGCCTTATTTTTATAATGCAAAACCTTACTTTTTAAAATATTTTGATCTTCTTCACTAATATTAATATAATCTAGAATTTGCTGTAATTTTTATCTAATTCTTTCATAATAACTTTCGTAATTTTCATTTTGACATGTTTTTGAAAACATGTCATTAAGTCACTTTTGAATATCGTTTAGCTACGTTGATCTCCAAATCTAATCAAAAGTGCATGTCTCAATTGAGACCAGGTCGTACAGCTATTTGTCATTAAAGTTCCCTAGCTGCTCCTACTAATTTCGAACAACATAATTCAAAAATTATTTTACTATAAGAACTTTGTTCTTATCCCGCGGACTTATCTAAGTCGATAAAAATTTTTCGCATTGCCCAATATAATAAGAATGATTTTTATCGCCTCCATCAAAAGTAGGAACGGTTTCTCTAGCAAGTTTTAATTCAGAAAAATATACGTTCCCCATGTCTTTACCTTAAGTGTGATCTATCTCCATACGTAAACTTGCCATTGAACTTTTTTAAATAATTCCCGATAATACAATTGAGCAAGGATATACAATTAAAGGATTAGATACGAAAAGAGAATTGTATTCTCAAGAAAATGTATTTCACAAAAAAAAAAAAGGGTGATAAAATTTGATTATTAACAAAATTGTTAACATAAGCCATAAGCTAAGTCATACTGGTGGGCTTATGTTAACAATTTTGTTAATAATCAAATTTTAAAGGATTAGAGTTAACATGGATTTACAGGAATGTTGTAAACAGCATCGTTCAAAGATGTCTGGGAGGCGGTTCTCGGTTGCTTTTCTACAAGTTGTGTAGACGATCGCAAGTACCAGTTGACTCCTCTGGTCGGAACTTCGGGTGGTTAAATTTTCCAATTTCTTTTGCAGGTGAATCGATTCCCAGGTTATCCTGCACAATTTTCTTGATAGCTAACAAAGTATTGAAATACACCGGTTAACTATTGAAGGTTTCCATTTAGCTAATACTCTTTGCAACGCCAATTACGTTTTCAGTAATGATAATTAAATTTTTATTTAACACTAATAAACTTTTAGTTGCAGTTACTTTAATTATTTGAAAGTAGTTACGAAAAGCGTCTATAGTAGTACTCTGCCAGTATCGTAAATTAATGTAAAGTAATAAAATACTTATCTTTTTTGTTTTTTTTTTTTTGGAAGGGAGGTTTAATGGTGTATTTTAAATTATACAATCTAAACGTTTCGATAACACTTACAGTTATATTCGTCAGTAGTAACATCTATCAAAATTGTTAAAGATTAAACATTAAAACATACACATCAGCCTGCTATTAATATTTCAGTTTGAGAAACGTATAAACCCAGCTATAGAATTAAATTTTATGGCTAATGTTAAAAAATTGGATTTAAAAAATCGTAATTAAATATGGCATTAGGACTATTTTTAAACCTACAAGAAAAGTTAAATAACACTTAAGATCACCTGAAGACGTTTCAAACCCATTATCATCTTCTGGAGTGTACAAGTTATCTTGTTGATGTGGAAAAGTATACATTGGAACCACAAGACGTAGCTTTGATACAAGACGTACAGAACATATGAGATTTTGTAGATTAGGTCAACCAGAGAAGTCTGCTGTGGCTGACCATTCCTTGAATAATCTAAATCATGACATTCAATTTGACAATATGGAAATATTGTCAAGAGAAACTCATTATTATGTTCGTTTACAACGTGAAGCGACAAGCAGGAAATCTCCGTTTAAATAGGTTTTGGCATCTTATAATTAAAAAAAAAGGCATAATGATACGTCTTAATTTTGATTTTAATTTTGACTTTTGGTATGTCTAGGTTTTTTGGTGTGTTTTTCCTAAATCTTGAAGGAAATGCTTTTCCAATTATATGTTAAATTACTACAGCACTATAATTTAACGTAAGTAAGGTAAGGGCACCAATTATTGACATACCCCCAACTACTGACATGATTTTGAATTTTATGAATTTTAGTTTCTTAAAACGAAAGTTTGTGTATTATCTTTGTTCAAAGGTAAGTATTAATTTTTTTAAATACATTTACAGCTACTAACATGTGTTTTAACGATGTGTTCCTGCAAAAATATCAAATCCAGTCATTAGGTTGTGTTTGTCAATAAAAGGAGGTGTTATAATTATGGTTCTCCTATGATTGAGATTCTGGTATAAATTTGAGGAATGTAAGTTACTTGAATTCAATTATTGGCATAGGTGTCAATCATATGAACCTCACTTGTCAATTATTGGTATTACTCCTTTTGTTTTTAATTTTTTATACAGGTTTGGAACAATAAGTACTTATGTCTGAATTGGACAAAATCCGAAAAAGGTATTCAACATCAGGCATACAGAATGCTATAGATGCCATAAACCTGGTGATTCGGTATCATGGGCGAGTAAAGAATTTAAAATATCCCGCATAACATTATTATATAAATTAAAAGGGAAATATCACGTAGACTGCCGTATAGGGCCAGATACAACCCTTCGTTCCATGGAAGAAGAGATTCTTGTGAAGTGGTTATTTGAAATAGCTTATAAAGGATTTCCTGACACTAAACTACAGCTACTGGATTCAGTTCAAATTTTAATAGAGAGACTGAATATTCCTAATAAATTTAAAACAACAGATCTGGAAAGAAGTGGTATCAATGTTTCATGAGAAGGCATCCAGAATTAACACAACGAATGACACTTGACAAAGAGCAGATCAGAACTTACTGAAGAGAAGCTTCGTAAATGGTTTGCCGAAATAAAAGACTATCTGAAATCAAAAAAAATTAGACAATATATTTGAGGATCCCCGTCGGATATATAATTGTGATGAGTCAGCTTTCTTTTTAGCACCAAAAGGGATAAAGTGCATAGTACGTAAAGGAGAAAAGGCTCCCTATAATTTTATTAACAATGACGATAAGGGAATGTTTAACATGTTTGGTTACAGCAAATGCTGCTGGAAACTTAGTGCCATCCATGGTTATGTTCAATTATGAGCGGATTCCAGAATCAATTTCGAATCTAATGCCCCAAGGTTGCGGGATAGGAAAATCGGAATCTGGTTGGACGACGGGGAGCAGTTTTTACGAATATATCGCAAATATGTTTTATGTGTGGCTTGTCAATAGCGAAATTGAATTTCGAGTGTTGTTGTTTGTTGATGGACACTCTTCCCATTTGACAATGGAATTCTTGTGTTTATCATAAAATCGAACTCATAGCTCTGTATCCAAATGCAACGCACGTAATACAGGCTATAGATGTTGCCGTATTCCATCCTCTTAAGGATGGGTGGAAAAAAGGTGTGCAGAAATATAAAATAGAAAACGAAAGCAAAAACTTAAACATGAAAATTTTTCACCTCTTTTAAAATCTGCAATTGATGAAGTTATTACAGAAGATATAACTAAAAACGGTTTCAAAACATGTGGTTTGTGCCCATTTGACGCGAATTCTGTACCGTTTGACAAATATTTTAATAGTAAAAATAATATTAATTCTTCTTCAACAGCAAAAATAATACAAACGCCTAAAAGAGAAGTAATAACGTTTATTGAAGAAAAATAGGTATTGAAAAAATCACAGCATTTAAAAGAACTAAAGGCACATGGGTAGGAGAAGTCAGAGATACATCACTATATTCTCTATGGAAGCAACTCTGGTCAGAAGTGGAGGAAAATGCTCACAACAGTACTGCTTCAAAGGAGCTTCAAGGAGGCACCTATGGTGTAATTGACTCAACTGAAATAGTCAACGTTGAATTGCTAACCACAACTTTAGAAAAAAATGCTGAAAGAGAGAAAACACCAGATCGAGAAGAAGCAGTTCCTAGCACATCTAAAACTTATGAGGGTGCAAATTCTATGCAGAAGATTATACCATCACCCCTCAAATCGTCGTTATTTTGTCCAAAGCAACCTCCTACATCTGGAACAAGAAAAGGGAAAGAGAAAATTCCATCTGTGGCAACATCCGACCAATGGAGGCTTACCATCAAAAGAAGCAAGATGAGAAAGGAATTAATTAAAGAGAAAAAGAAGACCTAATGAAAAAAGAACAAGCAAAGCTTGTTCTTTTGGTGTATATGAAGTGAATGAAATGAAATTGTATCATTCTGAAATTTTGAAATAATCACAAACTTAAAATAAACATTTTTATTTCTTAATTTGTGTTGCTAATGTAATGTTATAATATGTCAGTGACTGGAGTTAGTATGTGTCAATATCTGGTTAAGTGACAAATTTGGGTATGTCAGTAATTGGTGATTTTACTGACTACTGTTGTTTCTTTTAATATAATTTTTTTATAAACATAATGTGATATTCAACTGAGGAACATGTTCCTGGATAATTATAGTGCCTCCTAACTTAATACTTTTACGGTTTGCTTGAAAAACGAGTTTTTTGCTGGATTTCAAATAAATAATTTGTCTAAAAGTGTCAATAATTGGTGCACTTACCTTAGTTGAAATTAAGATTATAATTAAATAATTACAAAAAACGTTCTGCATTATGCTTTTCATTGTTAATAACACTTGCAATTATTGACAAAGATTTAACTGATTATTTTATTTGATGTCATGTTTATATTTGTGAATGCTTCTGTCATTTTTCTTTTGAAGTTTTTCCCAACTTTACACTTACATCATAACTTGATTAAATTTTATTAAATGTGTTTTTGGCTGACATTTTTCATTGTTAGCCTTCGTTAGAGGGTGTTCTGACTTGTCATCTTTCAGTTTAACAATATTTAATTTTTAATGACCTAGTTATTCTTTAGTAAAATTTGATTCTATAGTTCTATACGTTTCTCAAACTGCAATATTAATATCAGGCTGATGTTTATGTTTTAATTTTTCAACATTGACGAAATTCTTTTCAACATCTTTAACACTTTTGATAGATATGTCACTGACGAAGATAACTGTAAGTGTTATCCAAACGTTTAGATTGTATAATTTAAAATACACCATTAAAAAACTCAAAAAGATAAGTATTTTATTATGTGTGATAATGGTGAAAGTTTACATTTTCATAATCTAACGTCTAAATAATGCTTTTCAAAGTAATTTTAAATACAGTTCATAAAGATGGCGATTGAACATTATTCTAACAACCAGTGACGCTCTCTGATCGGTAAACATTAAACACTCTATTGTTCACGCTTTTGAATTACAATTCTTAGTGTGAGATAAACAATTAATACAGTTATTATAAGTTTTTGTTATGAACGAATAAGTCCAAGGGTAAATATGTAATTAAAAATTATTATTAATTTTATTAAATACATAAATAAAAGTTTACCTCGAGTAGGATTTGAACCTACGACCTGTACTTTGCTTAGAGTACTAGTTAACGAACTGCGCCATTATGGTTAAAGCCCCAATCGATGTAATTTTAGTCTTTATGTATGTCGAACTGATGTAAATTCTAAATATAATGAGATTTCAATCAAATTACTTATATTAATGGAATGTGAGCCTGCAATATCGCAAGGATTCACACATACCAAAGCAACTTGACTAATGTTAAATTTTTATAAGTTTTTGTTATGAACGAATAAGTTCAAAGGTAAATATGTAATTAAAAATTATTATTAATTTTATTAAATACATAAATAAAAGTTTACCTCGAGTAGCATTTGAACCTACGACCTGCACTTTGATAGACTACCGAGCTAACCAACTGCGCCATCAAGGTTCAAGCCCCAAACGATGTAATTTATGTCTTTATGTTTGTAGAACTGATGTAAATTCTAAATATAATGAGATTTCAATACAATTACTTGTATTAATGGAATGTGAGCCTGCAATATCGCAAGGATTCGCACATACCAAAGCAACTTGACTAATATTAAACTATTATAAGTTTTTGTTATGAACGAATAAGTTCAAAGGTAAATATGTAATTAAAAATTATTATTAATTCTATTAAATACATAAATAAAAAGTTTACCTCGAGTAGGATTTGAACCTACGACCTGTACTTTGTTAGAGTACCGCGCTAACCAACTGCGCCATCAATGTTCAACCCCCAATCGATGTAATTTTTGTCTTTGTGTATGTAGAACTGATGTAAATTCGAAATATAATGAGATTTCAATCAAATTACTTATATTAATGGAATGAGCCTGCAATATCGCAAGGATTCACACATACCAAAGCAACTTGACTAATATTAAATTATTATAAGTTTTTGTTATGAACGAATAAGTTCAAAGGTAAATATGTAATTAAAAATTATTATTAATTTTACTAAATACACAAATAAAAAGTTTACCTCGAGTAGGATTTGAACCTACGACCTGCACTTTGCTAGAGTACCGCGCTAACCAACTGCGCCATCAAGGTTCAAGCCCCAATCGATGTAATTTTTGTCTTTATGTATGTAGAACTGATTTAAATTCTAAATATAATAAGATTTCAATAAAATTACTTGTATTAATGGAATGTGAGCCTGCAATATCGCAAGGATTAACACGTACCAAGGCAACTTGGTTAATATTAAATCATTATAAGTTTATGTTATGTACGAATGAAATACTTATCTTTTTTAGGATATTTTAACGGTGTACTTTAAATTATACAATCTAAACGTTTCGATAACACTTACAGTTATCTTCGTCAGTAGTAATGTTTGTTAAAAATTGTTAAAGTTGTGGTAATTTAACATATAATTGGTAAAGAATTTGCTTCAAGGTCTAGGAAAAGCACAGCAAAAACCTAGACATACCAAAAGTTGAAAATAAATTAAAATCAAGGCGTATCATTATGCTTTTTTTAATTATAAGATGCCAAAACCTATTTAGACGGAGATTTTCTTCTTGTCTATTAAAATTATTCGGGTGTTTATATATTTCAACAGCTTCACGTTGTAAACGAACATAATAATGGTTTGTCTTGACAATATTTTCATATTGTCAAATTGAATGTCATGATTTGGATTATTCAGGCATGGTCAGCCATAGCAGACCTCTGGTTGACCCAATCTACAAAATCTCATATGTTCTTTGCGTCTTGTATCAAAGCTACGGTTTGTGGTCCGATGTATACCTTTCCACATAAACAAGATAACTTATACACTCCGGAAGATGATAAAGGGTTTGACACATCTTTAGGTGATCTTAAATGTTCTTTAATTTTCTTGTAGGTTTAAAAATAGTCCTAATGCCATATTTGATTAGGATTTTTTCAATTCTATTTGTAACGTTAGCTATAAAAGGAAGAAAAGCAGTACCAACATTAAGAACTGGTTTTTCTTTAAGGTTACGCCTAGAAGGTGTAATAACATTATTAACATCTGTAAGTGAATATCCATTATCTTGTAAGGATTTTCTTAAATATTTATATTCATCATTCAAAAATTCAGGGTCACAAATTCGTTTTGCTCTATCTACTAAAGATTTAATTGGATAACACCGATAAAAATCTTTTATATTTACATTTAGAAATTTCATCTATTTTGAATAAAGAAGATTGGGATAAAATTGATTCTATAACGCTTAAATCTATGAAAATAAATTTTGACATCTCAACGTCAGAAAGAAAAATTTAATAAATTATACAAACAACAAAATAATAGACCATCTATTGATTATAACAAAACAGTTATAAACCTTTCTGATAATGTTGTTTCAGATTATGTTATTGAAGCGCTTTCTAAAGGAGGAAATTTTGCGATAACACCAAGAGTAATACCTTTTGAAGGTATAATTTCCAACATCGAAAACTCCATTAGATTATTACCTTTTGATGCTGCTAATGAAGTTAGATATAACACCGTTAACATATTACGTAAAACAAAACCTCCAAAGAGCAACTTATCCTTTCGTCAACGACGTGCTTTACTTGATCTTAAACGCAATGAAAGTATTATAATATTAAAATCATATAATGGTAATGCAACTGTTATATTAAATATGAACGATTATAACACTAAGATAGAACAATTGTTGGGACCAGAAACTTATCGTGAAATACCAAAAGATCCAACAAAAAAGTTTCTTTTAAAACTAAAGAGCTGATTAAATTATCATCTATTCCTGAAGAAATAAAAGGAAACTATCTAACTCTGAAGCTATTTCACCAAAACTATATGGTTTACCAAAAATTCATAAACCTAATATTCCTTTAAGGCCTATTGTTAGTGCAATTGGTTCTCCTACATATAACCTTGCAAAACATCTTACATTGTTATTACAACCTCATATAGGAAAAACACCCCATTACATTAAAAATTCTGCCGACTTTGTTGAAAAAATAGTTTCAAAATTGAAGAGGGTGATATAATGGTTAGTTTTGATGTTATTTCACTTTTTACAAAAGTACCTCTAAAAGAAACTATTGAATACATTGATCATCTTTTTCCAAAGGACATAACCATTCTTTTTCAGCACTGTCTTACTACAACTTATTTTCAGTGGAATAGTAAATTTTATGAACAGATTGAAGGTGTAGCAATGGGTAGTCCCCTTAGTCCTGTTATAGCTAATTTTTAATGGAAAAATTTGAAACATTAACGTTACAAAATACACCTAAAAAACCTTCAGTTTGGTATAGATATGTAGATGACACATTTGTTATTTGGAGACATGGAGAAGAAGCACTGCATGAGTTTTTGGTTTTTATAAATGGTATACATCCTAGTATTCAGTTTACCATGGAAAAAGAAACTAATGGAAGTTTACCATTTCTTGACATATTAATATCTAAAATAATAATTCACTATCTTTTAAGGTTTACAGAAAGCCGACACACACTGATAGATACCTTCATAAATTATCCAACCACCATCCACGTCAAAAAATTAGTGTAATTAAATCTTTAGTAGATCGAGCAAAACGAATTTGTGACCCTGAATTTTTGAATGATGAATATAAATATTTAAGAAAATCCTTACAAGATAATGGATATTCACTTACAGATATTAATAATGTTATTACACCTTCTAGGCGTAACCTTAAAGAAAAACCAGTTCTTAATGTTGGTACTGCTTTTCTTCCTTTTATAGCTAATGTTACAAATAGAATTGAAAAAATCCTAATCAAATATGGCATTAGGACTATTTTTAAACCTACAAGAAAAATTAAAGAACATTTAAGATCACCTAAAGATGTGTCAAACCCTTTATCATCTTCCGGAGTGTATAAGTTATCTTGTTCATGTGGAAAAGTATACATCGGGACCACAAAACGTAGCTTTGATACAAGACGCAAAGAACATATGAGATTTTGTAGATTGGGTCAACCAGAGAGGTCTGCTGTGGCTGACCATGCCCTGAATAATCTAAATCATGACATTCAATTTGACAATATGGAAATATTGTCAAGACAAACCCATTATTATGTTCGTTTGCAACGTGAAGCTATTGAAATATATAAACACCCGAATAATTTTAATAGACAAGAAGAAAATCTCCGTTTAAATAGGGCATAGTGATACGCCTTGATTTTAATTTATTTTCAACTTTTGGTATGTCTAGGTTTTTTGCTGTGTTTTTCCTAGACCTTGAAGCAAATGCTTTACCAATTATATGTTAAATTACCACAGCACTATAATTTAACATAAGTAGTTGAAATTAAATTAAAATTAAAAATTACAAAGAACGTTCTGCATTGTGCTTTTCAATGTTAATAACACTTCCAATTATTGATAAAGATATCTCTTTGTTAGATTTAACTGGGTTATTTTATTTGATGTAATGTTTGGATTTGTGAATGCTTCTATCATTTTAAAATTGAAGTTTTCACAACTTTACACTTACATCATAACTCGATTAAATTTTGTTAAATGTGTTTTTGGCTGGCAAATTTCATTGTTAGCTTTCGTCGTAAAGAGTATTCTGGTTTGTCATCTTTGAGGCAGTTTAATAATATTTAATTTTATGACCTAGTTATTCTTTACTAAAAAAATTTTATAGTTGGCTTTATGTTTCCCAAACTGTTATACTAATAGCAGGCTTATGTTTATGTTTTAATTTTTCAAATTTGACAAAATTGTTTACTACATCTTTAACAATTTTTAACAAATATTACTACTGACGAAGATAACTGTAAGTGTTATCGAAACGTTTAGATTGTATAATTTAAAGTACACCATTAAAATATCCCAAAAAAGATAAGTATTTTATTATGAGTGTTAATGGTGAAAGTTTACATTTTCATATGTACGAATGAGTTCAAAGGTAAATATGTAATTAAAAATTATTATTAATTTTATTAAATACATAAATAAAAAGTTTACCTCGAGTAGGATTTGAACCTACGACCTGTACTTTGCTGGAGTACCGCGCTAACCAACTGCGCCATCAAGGTTCAAGACCCAATCGATGTAATTTTTGACTTTATGTATGTAGAACTGATGTAAATTCGAAATATAATGAGATTTCAATCAAATTAC
Organism: Vesta saturnalis; assembly: GCA_036346205.1. Classification (NCBI taxonomy): domain Eukaryota; kingdom Metazoa; phylum Arthropoda; class Insecta; order Coleoptera; family Lampyridae; genus Vesta; species Vesta saturnalis. The sequence continues at coordinate 2,835,964 of JARFJB010000683.1, read as the reverse complement.
TTATATTAATGGAATGTGAGCCTGCAACATCGCAAGGATTCACACATACCAAAGCAACTTGACTAATATTAAATTATTATAAGTTTTTGTTATGAACGAATAAGTTCAAAGGTAAATGTGTAATTAAAAATTATTATTAATTTTATTAAATACATAACTAAAAAGTTTACTTCGACCTACGACCTGTACTTTGCTGGAATATCGCTCTAATCACTGCGCCATCAAGGTTCAAGCCCCAATCGATGTAAATTTTGTCTTTATGTATATAGAACTGAGTAAACTTTTATTTATGTATTTAATAAAATCGATAATAATTAATACAGTTGAGTTAATTACATGTATATCAACATTGTTCAGATTTTTTCGAGTAACCCAGATCTGCGAAACTCAAAACCATTTCTGATCCACTTGAAACTTTGATTAAACTTATGTTTTTTAATTTTTTTAATCTGTTTCACATAAATCTGTTAAAGAAGTACCTAAAAACGGTATTTTCAGATTTTGTTTCCTTATTCACGTGTGATCTATTAAAATTTTTTGTTTTTACAAGCATTTCAGATCTGCAAATAACGCTTCAAATCTCGAAACTGTTTCTGACCTACCTAGATTTCAAAAAACCTTGGATAATGTTCACACATTCACTTAAAGGCAATTTCGAATATTTTACACTGAAAACGGAACTTTCAAATTTGGTTTTTTTATACATAGGCGATATATCAAACTTTTTAAGTTTTTTAAGAAGAATTCTGATCCGTTTCTGAAACCTTGTAAAAACTTCACGCTATAAGTTGTTATCTTATGGGATGTGTTGAATTATGCGTTCTTTCCGTACAACGCTTTAAGTTTTTTTATTTATTCATAAAGCACTACTCAAAGCTTGTCGTGGTTGCTATTTTTTATAACGCAAATGGGTTTTTTTTAGCTAAATATATATTATTATAGTTATGCTTATCAAAAGTTTTACAAGTTAGAGGTTTTGGATTAAAATTTCACCTAAAGTGTAGTTTATAGTGGTTGTTTCCAAAATGAAAGCAAAATAATTACGCATGAAAAATAATATCATTTTCCACGATCGTGAAAATAAAGTGTTATGTCATCGACAATTTCATAAAACGTTTCGTTTCCAAAAATTAAACAGACAAATGAGAAACAAAATTAATTAATTCACGCTAAACCCAACATTTTTATAGCCTATATTTGAAAACCTTATCACATATATCTTGTTGCTCACAAGCAAGAAAGTTAGCACTGCATTTACTAGTTGCACTTTGTCTTGTGCACGTATTTTTATTTCGACACTTTCCGGTTATATATGTGCAGTATTCTAAAATATAAGCAACTTAAGAACTCCTAAAGCTTATGTGTTTCACCAGCTTTATCCCAAATAAAATCTTAACTACATTTTTTACATTTTTGTCTTGCAGTTATTATTTTTAACCACAATTCGGGAAGTGATTCGAAGAATGTTTCTTTCAGATCCGTAACAGCATTTTTTTCTAAACTTACTCTGTTTAAACCCGTCCTACCACCGTTTCAGTGTAGCTAGAAGATGTGAAGGATACTCAAACATCACGCCTACTTCAAAAAGAATAAAATACGATACCTTTACGTTTCTTTTGTTATTTCTCTTCTTTGCTATTACTTGAGAGAACCGTTTTATAGCTTCAATAATGACACTAACTAGAGTAGTTGTATTCGATGAAATTCTCTTTCAATCCTTGTAAAAAATCAAAACTAAAGCAGAGATTTTGCTAATAAACGTTGTTACAATCATTCGAAATAAATTCTCGGAAAAATACAGACCAGATTTGTTCCATAATTTCTAAACTTTATACATTATATGAAAGGCGGTAGAAATCAGTCCTATCCTCCCTCGTCCATAGATATGTCAGCCAGTCGGACAAGCTTTGTTAATGTTGATTCTTCAATAATAATAATAGTTGCTCTAAATTCTAATTTAGTTGAAATTACATTAACTTTATACCTACATTTGATAAAAAGTGTTGGTAATGGTCAAATACTGTCAGTTATTCAAAAATTATCAAAGTTTTCTTTTATTCAAGCACTGACAGGCATAGAGTTTAGATAGAACTCTAATTATATGTTGTACCTTCTCAATTATGTAATATACTTTCTAATATTCTTATAAATAAAGTCGGCTACCAAGTAGTTTAAATTAAACCTATTATAAATGTACAGATAATAAATTCCACAGATATCGGAAAACTACGAACCCTTTTGCGCAACTACACATCTACAGAAAACCAAAGCAAAGAAACATTTAATTCTGCAATAAAGGTCAATATGATTACCTAACTAAAAATAAACTACACTGGATAAAAGAATACCATTGGTCATACAGGAGATATTGAGAAAAAAGCATCTAAGCCCTTCTACCCATTAATAAACTAGTTAACTGTATTTGTATTACTAATTCAGCGCTTTATCTACACATACTCAGCGCCAAAACAGTAGGCAACTTAAAAAACAAAAATGTGTTATCAATGCTACGAAAGTTCATTAACCCATTAACGCCCACGGTATTCGATTTCAAAAAATATAATTTTTTTTTGCAGAAATTTATTGAAAATGTTATTATAAACAAAAAATTAAATGTAAGTATATATGTCAAAAATAGAACTTATGAGATATATACATGTACTCAAATGAGTACAATGGGATCTACAGAGTTTTTTTATTCTACTGTGATACTTAGGAAATTATTTTAAATGAAATTGTTTAAAACACTCTCGCTCAATACAAAGGGTTACTTTTCATTTTTCACAACTCCATCGACCTCGTTGGTGACTCTGGACACATCTTAATTGTTTAATAATTTTTTTGGGAAAATGTCCTCCTTCACCTTTCTTTACACAGGGCAAAATACTACCGCTCGGTCGTGATTTTGTAAAACCGGATTTAGTGTAACAACGTAAATAATGTCGTGCAAGTACTCTTTGAAAGACTACTATGTGGATCTTCTTTTGCCAGTTGATATAGTCTCCACGCGTTTACAACACTCATGTTTATAAAATAGGTGAAAAGCACCCACCACCATTTCTTTCCTCTAACGCCGATTGGGAAATTATTCAGTGCCTGGTCACGCAAGTCCACACCACCCATGGACTTATTATAACTTTTAAATAAACCAGGTTGGGATATCTCCACTTTTGCTTTTGCTGTAGTAGACCAACGTTTTACCTGCGCCCATTGAATCATAGTTTGTGCCCATTGTCACAACATTGTTGTCCTTCCATCGTGTAAATAAGATACCTTTCTCTTTGTCATATTCTTCATAATAACCTCTTTCTCGTTTTTGAAATTGTTTGAGACTTGTTAGCGGGCTTTTTTTTGTTCCATTGTCTCTGACGGTTCCAGTAGCTCGAATTCCTTTTTCTTTCAATTGTACAAGCAGATCGTAACTAAAAATTATCAAAATATAATTTTTGGTTTGATGGGCATGCAAGTTTTGTTGTCATATCAAGGACTACTTGTGATCCCAATGGCAACCTAGTTTTTTTCTTGTCGGCATCTTTGGCCCCACAGTAGATGTCAGCAGCATAACAATAACCACTCCCACTATATAATAACCAGTTCTTGTAGCCAAATCTACTTGGTTTGCTTTTTATAAAATGTTTGCTGAAGTGTCGGCCAAAAAATTTAACCATGGATTCATCAACAAATAAGTCTTCATGAAAAATGATCCACTGTTGGAAGTTTTGATTTAGCTGCGTCAGCAAAGGCCGAAGTTTCGCCATTTTGTCTTGTGATGCTATGGTATTATCGACAAGGTGAATGTAACGTTTTATTTCTAAAAATCGATTCCTACACATGGCCTAACATACAAACGCAACTGTTAAATCTTCGTCAAGGCTCCAATACATCCTTTCACTTGGGAGTTGATGATATCCTGTAAGTAATAGGATTCCAAAAAATATTTTTATATCCGCTTTAGATACAAAGAAACCATGGTTGTTTTTTTGGGAAGAGTACAAATTAGTCTGAGTGAGTACATGTTCAAATATTTCATCAGTGAACAACTTTTCAAATATCTCAACTTCATTTAAGTTTTCAAGTTCGTGTTTTAGAAGTTCTAATCGATCTTTGCATCCTGTCGTTCCTACCATACTAATGTTTGTCCACTTGGGAGTATGTAATTTTTTTTTATTTTGCCCACTTTCCAATCTAAGTGACAAAGGCACATTATCATCCACGTCGCTTTCTTCATCTGATGAGTACCGAACTTCAATTTCTCCCACAACATCGTCAGATAATTAAAAATTCTTATCTAAGATATCGTCTTCTTGAATGTCTTCTTCATCAGTTAAAATATCTTGGTCTGGAGGTATAATAACAATATCCACTCCAGACTGAGAGGTAAAAGTACGAATATCTTCGAAAGCTGATGGCAGGCACTTATATCTCTTGCCATAGAAAGAACGAACATCAATAGCTTCGAAATCATTGTTGGAAGGTTTAAAAATACTGGGATATATCCAGATGTTTCGTGTACTGCTGTTCTTAACACATACCTAATTCTAGGTAGCTGCTTGTCCCGTAATCCTTGACTTCTTGTTATACGATCTAACTACAGTTTGGATCACTCTATGAATTCTTTCACAAGGGTTAGTCTGAGGATGATGAGTTGACGATATAAAAATTTTTGAACCATACTAGTTCACTAATTAAATTATGACTGTTTCCCATTATCACAGATTATGCTTTCCGGTACGGTATACAAAGAAAATATCCCCTTCTAGATGCTTGATTACCGCTGCCCTAGCTGCAAATATTAAAGGAAATAGTTACATTTACTTAGTGACGCAATCCTACATAATCAAAATAAACCTGCTTTGCATAGATAACACAGGCAAAGATCATATCAGGTCTATCCAAATAATTTTTCACGTGCGTGAAATAGAACGTTTAAACATCATTGCGCCTGGAGGCCTTTGTTCGGGTTTTTGTGCGCTACTCGTTTCGCAAGGTTTGATGTAGCGCATGTTCGAGTTCATCTCGGCTCAATAGTACTATTTCATTTAGAGCTACGTCACGAAATAGAGCGTTAGACTTTTTGCGGAATTTGAGAATCTTATCTCTGGAGGAGTAACGACCATGCAGTTATACACATTGAGAGAGTTTGTAGACTTGTGTAGCCGTAGAGGAGAATAATGATCGGTCGCTGCTTTAAACCTAGTTCTAACTCTTTGTTAGAACACATCTTAACCCTAACTGAGATTCATAATCCATCTGGATAGAAAAAGGTTAACTAAACTCTAGAGAAAGAAGCATAAGAGTGACAACAAAGACTTATTTGTGTCTGTCTCGAAAAGCACTTACCACTTTACAGTTTTCCCTCAATTTATGCAAAGGAGTAACGAAACTTGCAAAGTTATGTACGAATCGGCGATACAATGATATCATGCTAATAAGCCTTTTACTGTTTCTAAATCTTAGCAGTTGGATAATTAATGATACAATCGATTTTGTAAATTAGCACAGACCGTTATGCACTTACTTTTCTGAACGCACACGCGACCGTTCTAGCTAATGGTGCGCTGACAACAGCCCCCTCTAGCCTACAACCATTCCTCTTTTATAGATTCTCACGTCCAACTTGAAAAGGTCACCAAAAATAAACCCACTAAAACAAAAACAACTCTGAAAGTGTTTAAATGACAGTATGGCACCTGCCCTTGCCCAAGAGATAATATAGAACAAAAACAGCGCAACAGAAAAAACATTTTTTGACGCCATCTTTAAGTTTTTAAGTAAAACGTAATAACCCTCTGAAATGTCCAAATTCGGTATTAATATTTATAAGGAAAATTTTGTACCTGTAGAAATCATAATTTGTCGAAAGACTCAAAAGTTCGTGTGATGTAATTATGCGCAACATAAAAAAATGTATGCTCACCAACATACACATAAGTGACTATGATCCTATAATGAAAATTATATAACATCGTAACTAGTAAGGTGCATACAGTTTAAGACTAAGTCTAGTGTTTAGTTTACTCAGTGGCTGAATAGGTAGAGCCCTACTCTAGTAAAGTAGAATATATGTATATATATATATATATATATATATATATATATATATATATATTATATATATAATAATAAGATAATAGTTTAAGTCAAATACTATACAAATTGGATAAATTTTCATTTATTTCAATTCCGTGGAATATTCATCAGCTTAATTTATATATATATATATATATATATATATATATATATATATATATATATATATATATATATATATATATATATATAATATATATATATATAAAATAAATTGGTGACTTGAATTTTGTCAAAAAATGATCATAACATATTGGTAGGTTTTCTAAATCTTTTTACTATTGCAAACACTATTTTATTAATTTTGTAATATAGCAAAATTTATCCAATTTGTATAGTTACAACATAAATGTTATAAATTGTAAGCACAATTTTAATTATAATGAAACAAAAATTTTGGACATAGAAAATAATCTTGTTAGAAACGCCCTATATCAAAATTAATAAAAATAATAAAAATAGTAAAAAAGGTTTAGAATATATATATATATATATATATATATATATATATATATATATATATATATATATATATATATATATATATATAATATATATATACATATTAAGCCCTGATGAAGATTCCAACCGGAATTGAAATATAGGAAAATTTATCCAATTTGTGTAGTGTTTGACTTTTAAACTATGATCTTATTATTAATAATTTAAAATAAAAAGTCAATTATATCACCCTGTATATATAATTGGCCCACCTATCTGGTCTCGGAATATAGCGCCTAAATCAATAGAGATTTGTAAAAAAATTACAATGGTATGTTAGCGGAGACTAAGAGAGCTACTTTTTAAAATTAGTTTTGCGTGTACCGGGTGTTCCATAAATACGTGGCAAAAAATTTCGACATTATTTAAACGGGACAGACTGTATATTTTTCATTTTTGTAAGCTTTACAACGGTATCTTGTTTTTAGTCATCAGATGCAGCGTTGCCAAGTTATTCACGTTTTAGTATGTATACAGGGTGTCCAGAACAGATCATCAAAATGCGTCATTTTCAAATAGCTAAACTAACTTTTTTCAAATAGAACACCCTGTATATAAACACATGATATGAAAGCTTATTTAATAAGCTTTCTAATGATATGATAATTATGGTAACTAGTATTACTTATTAATAGGTAAAAACCTAAAAATAAAAAATATGTCGTTTTGTTTTCGTTTTCTTATTCATGACTAAATTATGTATAAAGCAATGGTATAATAGAAAACGCAAAGTAATCACTGAAAACAAAACACAATCTTGACAGTTTTCATAATAAACAACAATTGCCAATAATTATTTTTGAAGCTATTATAAAATTATTGTTTTTTAAAGAATATTTGGAAAAGTTGAATTATTCTAGTCAAGCTAATTGAAATGATTTACATTTTGGGAGAATGTCAGAAAAACTTTTTTTTAGCAAGTAGAGTGTACGCTCAACGATATCCGCAGAGAAGACATCCCACTGGCGCAGCGAGATTAAATACTACCGGTACTAAAAAATATAGTACACATAGAAGACCAGCTTCTGTCTTAACAGATGTCAATGAAATCACTGTGTTAACAGCTGTAGTCGAAAATCGAAGTATAAGTACACGGCAATTAAGTCAATACGTAGAAAATAACAACGGATTTTAAATAAAAATAAATTTCATCCATTTCATTACCAGTTACATCAGGGACTCCTACTCCCAGATTATAATCACAGAATGGAACACTGCAGATGGATAAATAATAAGATTAATACTGAACAGAATTTTTTGAGGAAACTACTTTACACACATGAATGTACTTTTCATAAAAATGGCACGGTAAATTGTCATAATTTTCATTATTATGCAAATGAATATCTTCCCAAGAGAAATTACAATTATGTTATCGGTCCGTACCTTTTAAACAGGATATTAACTGGTGCGGTGTTTCTAGATTTTCTTCAAAATTATTTAAGGCAATGTTTACAAAATGTACCACAACATGTTTTAAATAATATGTGGTACCAACACGACGGTGCTTCGGTGCATTATGTGTTACCTGTTCGTCAGTCATTGAGTGAGCATCTCCAACATAGATGGATAGGTAGAGGAGGACCGGTACATTGCCATGCCTGATCACTGGACCTAACTACCTGTGATTTTTTCTGTGGGGATATGTTAAAAGCAAAGCGTACAACCAACCAGCGACTACTAAAGAAGATATGAAAGTGAGAATAAGAGAAGCATTCAACTCCATTTCACCAAATATGCTGGCACAAGTTAGGGATTCGATAAGGAATCGGGCACTAAAATGCATCAAACAAAATGGCACACATTTCGAACATTTATTCAAATAATTATTTTTTCGAGATCAATTAATTTGTTTATTTTGGTTTTATGTTTATTAAATATTAAATGTAGGTACTTACGTATTTATTCATTATTACGCATGGCTATCGACGTATTTTTTATCTTTAGGTTTTTACCTATTAATAAGTAATACTAGTTACGACAATGATATCATTAGAAAGCTTATTAAATAAGCTTTCATATCATGTATTTATGTACAGGGTGTTCTATTTGAAAAAATTGAATTTTAGCTATTTGAAAATGACGCACTTGGATCATCTGTTATGGACACCCTGTATATTTTTTATAAAGTTAATATTTATAAAAGTTTTAGTTAACATTTTGTCTACTAGACGTCGAAATTTTTTTGCACGTATTTATGGAGCACCCTGTACACACAAAAATAATTTTAAAAAGTAGCTCTCTTAGCCTCCAATAACATACCGTTGGAATTTTTATAAATCTCTATTGATTTAGGAGTTATAGTCCGAGACCAGATAGTGGGCCACCTGTGTATACATATATATATATATATATATATATATATATATATATATATATATATATATATATATACAGGGTTTTCCACTAGGCGTTCGTTAGAAGTTTATGTGGTTAGAAAAATTTTGAAATCTGAATTTTTGGACTTAAGGGTTATTTAAGATTCTCTTTCATTCTAAAATATTTTCAAGGTCATGTTACTTCCGGTTATACCGGAAGTTGCCACTAACTTCCTTATTTTAAGTGGAACACCCTGTATATTATTTTATTTTTGGATTCTTGACAAAATTTTAGGATGTCTTATAAGAGTTTCCTATATCTTTTTTCAACTGTTTCTTATATATCTTGATTTTTCCAAAAATTTTGAAAGATGTAACCCTATTTTCAACACTGCTTGTCTTACTTATTTTTGACTGATGGAAAGTGCTTCTGGAGTAGACAGAAGCATAAGAACTATACTTTTGAAATACTCATTGACAATTGATTTATTGCATACATGGTGTTCAAAATTTGATGAACTATTGAACAATTTTCAAAGTTGAAAAACTTTGTTAATTCAAATGTGACACCCTGTATACTATTGGATGAATAGATGCAGCATTTAGTTATGCATCGTTTGGCTATAACATTACCTATACCTATTATCGACAATTTTCTTGTTAATTAATATTTTCTACTTTAATCTGATTTTTGACAGAAACTGAAATGTTTTTCAAAAATAAAATGAACTTAATTCAAACTACACAAATTCTATTTTATTAAAACAATGAAATAAAACAAGAAGATAACAAAATTGAGAGCATAATAACAACTGAAAAACATAAAACAATTATTTGAACATAACTAGAAGAAAAGTGATAACAAAGATAAAATGAATCATTACAAATGTTCCACATGACCCCCAATTTGATTTAAGCATTTTATAACTCTATCATATACTCCTTGCGAAATAGATCGCCGAATTTCGTGTGGACACATACTATTGAATGCATTGTGAACACGATTTAGCAATTCCTCTCTAGTTTGAACTGGCCTAGAGTACACTAATTCTTTTATACGACCCCAGAGGTAAAAGTCCAGGGGCGTCAAATCGGGTGATCTCGGTGGCCAGATCCAATGTCCTTGTGGGCCAATCCACCGATCTTCAAACATCAATGTCAACTGTTGGTGTACAGTGTCAGGGTATTTTGAACACCCTGTATACTATTGGGTAATTTTGTTTGTAGTCTTATGCACTTAGTTAGATTCCGTATATACATATTTTTTTTTGTCAAGTTTAGTTTTATAGATGAATTTGTTTAACGTGTGTAACGACCTTTAGGCATGGAGTGTGTATGGCGAGCTTTAGATTCTTTGTTTGTGAAATTATTATTCCGAAATTTAGGTTGTTTTTCCTTATTATTTCCCGTTTATAGAAGTTTGATTAACGTTTATTTGTAAATAGTGGTATCTACGTTTAATTAAGGTTCATTTCGTTTGATTTCCATAAAATATAATAGAGAGTTTTGTAAAGATAACGTAATTTAAATAAATAGTGTGGATTTGTATGTTTATGATGTCATGTTAGCGCCATAAAGTCGCTTAAGTATAGTTGTCCAGTTTATTATTGAGTATTTTGGTTTTAATTCATAGAGGAAGAATGTGAGACTGATTGCTTGTACTTAAATAAAAAATATAGAGATGTTTTCTCGTTGATCTTGCTGACGTTTAGTTTTTGAAAATTTACCGAGTCCTTACGGACGGAAACGAATTTGTGTATTGGGGTACCTTATTTTCCCCTTCCGTTTTTTTAATTGGTGGAATTAACTTAGATAAGATTTTTTATGAGTAGTGGGATTCAAAATTCAAAGATGGATTTTTGTGAATAATTTGTGGGATTCTGAAACTGATCGTGCTTTCGAGTAGTATACGTTGCCGTTTATTGTTACGCTTTAAGGGGGTGGTTTAGAACGTTGAAATTTTGGACCTTGTGGTGTTTAACGAACGTACTTTTTTTTGTGTAGTAAGGGTAGTTTAGCTACTTCTGAAGAATACCTGTGAAAGGGATTTTATTAAAATTGTTCATCGCCAAAGGATTATACCTAGTGCCGATTTCGGTTTTACGTAAAGTTACCTAGAGGACATCGTCGTGTTGTATAGTGCTTCAGTGACCTCTTTGGTTTATATCGCTTCTGCGGATTTTAAAATCATCGTTCTTGCAGTGCCACCTATTTATCGTACAAAGCGTGTGTAAAGATAAAGAAACTTTCGCAATATATTAAAATTTATAGTTATTTAAAACAGTTATCAACATTTTGGATTATTAGTGGAAATAAAACCAATTAAAGCTAAAAGTTATCAAGTCATTTGAACGCTCATATTAATATTTTAAAAGAAGTTAGTAGTTAATACAGTAACATTCTAACGAGTTTAGTCAAGAAATTGTTTGTGTATGATGGAACAATAGTCAACATTTATTCATCATTTTGCCAGAGCAGGGAGATTTCATTTCCGTCATAGCCGTAACCGACCACCTGGTTATCTTCCACATATATTGTGTTTAATTCTGTAAACACCCTTCTTTTGTGTTACATAACCGTTTTTTTTTGCGAACTTAAAAATTTATTGAGTAATTGCAAGTTACCGGTAATTTAGTTTTTAACGTAACGAGGTTAGTTTTTTTGTTTTATTGAGTAATAGCGTTATTAATATTTAGTATTTTATTTTATTTTTAGTTGAGTATTAATTCAGTTTAGAGTTCATTCTATAGCTTATTTTTTTTGTGTTGTTTTGATTATTATTTAATGCCTAATTTATTACACTGAGGAGTAATAACGTAATTTTTATTGAGTGTTTATCACGCTTTTATTTGACAAGCGTGTAGTGTTTTTGAAGCCCTATTTCAGGTGGTTTGCTGAGTTGCTGTCCAGCACACCTGGGATTGATTGCGGATAGGTAAGCGTATGTTTTTTGTATGTTTAGACACGCTATGTACTCGTAATTTTGGCACGACAACCCTTATTTTGACTATTAAACATTCTGGCGCCCTTAACCGAACCGATTTTGTCTTCATCCCCTATTTTGACTTACGCACGATTTACTATTCTGGATGCGCAAAATTTTTCAACATCTGACCTACACCCATACGCTGACTAGTCGGGGCAAAAAGGCCAATTTATCTGTAATCCCGTTCTACCACCCGTTTATACCGTTACAGCAGCTATAGTGGAATGTGCGAGAGCACCATCCAGCTGATACCAACTGTTTGCCCTGTCACATGCAGGTAGAGTATCTAGAAAATTCATAACAAATCCACGGAGAATTTCAAGATATCTCGCCCCATTCAAATTTTCATCGTACACTTGATATGCCACCTATTATCCATAACTAAACAAAAAACGTTAAAACTAAATTGGAACTGGTGATTACGTTCTCTTGTTACATGAGGATTATCTTGTGCCCAGTAGTGATTATTTCGGCGATTGAAAATTCCTTCTCTACTGAATTTTGATTCATCGGTCCAAATAATGTTGTGAAGAAATCTCGGATATTCGGTCATTTGTACAAGAATAAATTCACAAAAGTTAACTCGTCGTGCCTGATCACCAAGATGTAATCCTTGCACAGTTATTACCGAAAAAGGATGCATTTTATACTTCTTTAATATTCTGTGGATTGATGTTTGTGAAATATCCAAATCCAGTGCAGCTGCTGTAATTGAAGTTCGTGGATAAGCGTGGAAATAAGCTAACACGTTCACCTCGTTAACTTCATTATCTATTACTGGTTTTAAATACGTTCGAGTTGCCCTTATACTTCCAGTTGCAATAAATCGAGCTTCAATTCTTGCGAAATTTCCAGGTGTTATTAATGGTAGGTGTGGATACCGTTTGTTAAACAACCTGCATCTTCGCCTAACAATTCGTCCACATTCACCAGGCGTGTAAAACAAATTTAGTAAATCATTGTTAGAATATTCTTGAATACATTCCATTATAAACAGTACCTAAAAAAAATACTTAAAAAATTACAAAATCACTTAAATTGTACTGATTTGACATTAAATCAACAACAATGTTTTAATGCGTGCCAAATTAAAAGGCTCACTAGATTGCAGTTTTGGAATTTTATCGTATTTTATAAAAAATACGGAGTTATACGAGTTATAAAATGCTTAAATCAAATTGGCGGTCATGTGCAACATTTGTAATGATTCATTTTATCTTTTTTATCACTTTTCTTCTAGTTATGTTCAAATAATTGTTTTATGTTTTTCATTTGTTATTATGCTCTCAATTTTGTTATCTTCTTGTTTTATTTCATTGTTTTAATAAAATAGAATTTGTGTAGTTTGAATTAAGTTCATTTTATTTTTGAAAAACATTTCAGTTTCTGTCAAAAATCACATTAAAGTAGAAAATATTAATTAACAACAAAATTGTCGATAATAGGTATAGGTAATGTTATAGCCAAATGTTGCATCTATTCATCCAATAATATACAGGGTGTCACATTTGAATTAACAAAGTTTTTCAACTTTGAAAATTGTTTAATAGTTCATCAAATTTTGAACACCATGTATGCAATAAATCAATTGTCAATGAGTATTTCAAAAGTATAGTTCTTATGCTTCTGTCTACTCCAGAAGCACTTTCCATCAGTCAAAAATAAGTAAGACAAGCAGTGTTGAAAATAGGGTTACATCTTTCAAAATTTTTGAAAAAATCAAGATATCTAAGAAACAGTTGAAAAAAGGTATAGGAAACTCTTATAAGACTTATCCTAAAACTTTGTCAAGAATCCAAAAATAAAATAATATACAGGATGTTCCATTTAAAATAAGGAAGTTAGTGGCGACTTCCGGTAATATGACCTTGAAAATATTTTAGAATGAAAGAGAATCTTAAATAACCCTTAAGTCCAAAAATTCAGATTTCTAAATTTTTCTAACCACATAAACTTCTAACTAACGCCGCCTACCGTGGAAAACCCTATATATATATATATATATATATATATATATATATATATATATATATATATATGCACAAGCACGCACCACACGCATAAGTACTCGCACACGCACAGCACAGGCACAAGCACGGCACACACACGCATACGCACACCGCACGCACACACGCACAAACGCACACACGACACGCAACACGCACAAGCACGCGCACACGCACACACACACGCAGAAACACCACACGCAACCGCACCACGCACACGCCAGTCACGCACACGCACGCAGCACGAAACGCACACGCACACGCACGCAAGCAGCAAGCACACGCCACACGCATACAACGCAACGCACACGCACAAGCACGCGCACGCACAGCACACACGCACCCAAGCACGCACAAGCACACGCACACGCACACAGCACACGCACCAACACGCACCGCACGACACGCAACGCAACACGCACAGCAACACGCACGACGCAGGCACAAGCACGCACAGCACGCACAGCACTCAGAGGCACAGACACAGCACAGCACAAGCACAAGCAGACACAACACAAGCACAACACAAGACATTAGCAAGTTCAAACAACAGCGAGCCAAAAATACATACAGTACACTGCACATTGATCGCACGTACAGAGAATGTCACACCTAACACCAACAGTTCAAGACATAAGGCACTGCAACTTGCAGCAATACATCAAATCGCATCGACAGTTACAAACACAGAGAACAATTACACACGACACTTCGCAGTACAACACAAACACGACAACAATAAACATTAAATATATTTCTCAAACAATTCAGTTGCTCACCATTTAAAAACAATAAGTCACTGCACTTGAATCGATCAGACATGAAATTTACATTTCAATAAACAAACAAGTTTAATGAATTCAAATTGGCAAACATAAAACTAAATTGTACATAGATAATGGACTTACATTTCAATTTAATCGACAGTTTACTTAACTTATTTCAAATTAAATATTATCTATTCATTAAAATTACCAGTTATCAACTACATGAACCGACAATAAATAATATACTGAATAAAATTGATGTCATATTAATTCGCATAAAATATCAAAAAGTTGCTCACATGTTAAAAGAAAAGATTTCATTTACCACTTTAAGAACATTCACTGAATCAGTACAACATTAAAAATTTTATACATTTGTGTCAATTAAAAAAAACTAGATGTTTTGGAAACATTCGAAATTGATAAACATAAAAGTACCTTCAATGAACGATTGATGAATGATTTTATGGACTCACCTTTAACAGATTTACATCGTTTGCTGTTTATCTTAACGGTTTTTTACCATTACCAACTACTTATTATTGTACTTATAAATGTTTCTCTTAATAACGATACATGCATAGAGAAATAAATAATATATGAAAGAAATTGATGTGCAATTAAATTGCGCCATTAGAAATGAAAAAATAAGTTTTATATTTAATAATGAAAAACTTTTCATTTTCATTTAATCAAACAAGTTTACTTGTGAAACTTCAAGTTTCAATTAAATAATTTCGTTTGGAAAACATTTTTGCCAAGTTTACAAATAAATTTATGTCATGTCAAACGTCGAATTGATCAATATAGGTCACTGGAATAAAGAAATAAGAATGGATGGTTGTATTTGTAATACTAGTTTAGTTATCTGAAAGAATACCAATAGCCAAAAGTTTGACAATTGCAACATAAAAGGGCGAACATAATTAGAGCGTTTAAAGAGATATTTTATTAAAATTCTAGTGTTCTATGTTGTGATTGAGGTCACATTTACATTCTATTAAAATTACAATATTACTGTTAACAAGTTTATTGAATATTATACTATAATAAAAGCGATGTTTTGTTTCCATGGATTCGCAAGAGGATTAAACAAAGTTTTTTCTATCAAACAACGTTGTAGTCATTATTTAGTATTCAAATACTAGAACATTAGAACATCTTTTATAGGTATGTATTATTGTAATTACTTAGTGACTTTTATTATAAATAATATAGAGATATAGAGGTATTGATTTTGCTATCATTTATTTAGTGCTGACGTGTTATCATTCCGGTAACTAAATATTCACTATTTATTTATTAATCTAAGACACACTTAAAGTTTCCATCTTTTAAGTTCTGTAATTTGAGTTTTCTTAAAAACTGATTAATGTAAATATATTAGTATACATCAAATTAAGGAAGAATTGAGATCCAAATCTTGGCTAATTATTTTGAAAATTTTTTTAAATAGCAGAAAATCATATTTTTTGAAGCATGTTTGAAAATTGAGCCTTAAGTTATTTAAAGTATAATGGCCAATTATGTGAAAAATAAAGCTTTTCGAACATAATTGGTATAGTTTAGTTTTTTAATGCTGGACACCTACACAATAAAATTCATTAAAAAAATGTTAAAGTTGAAAACTTTTGCAATTAAAGTTTAAATGGAAAAGTTGCACTTCTAAGTGCACTACAGCTCGTAATAGAAAGTTTCGTTAATACTTAAAAAATAGTTTTAAATTTTAGTATTTCTAAAGCTTCTTTATCAAGAATGTTGGATATTTGTGGACTAATGTAAGTATTGATTAGTTCCTATCGCTATTGTTCATTCTAAAAAACAGAGTCGTATATTAACGTGAAGGAATTGGAAATCGTGAAAATGAATAGTAGAGTTTAATGAATGAAAATCAAGTGAAAAATTTTGAATGTAATTCTGAATATCCATTTTAAAGCTAGAGCATATGCCTCGGTTCGATTGATCTTTTGAAAAGATAAAAAAAAAGCCCTCTATCACATGGTTTGGTCATGTTAAGAGAATAAGTAATTTACGATAGAGAAAGAAATTTATAGCTTTGTGGTAAATGGTGGATTACGAAACAAGAAAAAAGTGGGAACGGATTCTTTTCTTACTGCTTTTTTTCGATTTTCGTGTATTATATAAAAAAAGGGAGTCATTGCATTTTAAGCTTCTATGTTGAATCAAATTTGTAAATTGCATACAGTGACAGAATCGCTTCTATACTACAAATTAATTGAGAGGAAAATAAAATGACAGGCACTTGTTACAGTTTTTTTTTAACTGTGGCCTTTACCATTGGCTACTTTTGATTTAATTAAACAAGCCCGTAGTGTAACGTTAATTGCTTTATAGAATAAACGTTTCCGTATGCAAAAGCTTGTTCTAAAATAAACTCAGCTTAACATTCTTCATTGAATAAATATAATTTGGATTAGCAATTAAAAAATGCAAAGAGTGACTATAATACTATTATTTATTATTGTATTTATTTTCACTGAAAAGAAAGGGTTGCAATATCTCTTTTAAGCTCTGCAAAAGAACTCAATTGCTTCCAGATAAGCTTAAGGATAATAACTATCCATACCTCTGTAATCTCTTGTATCA
Organism: Vesta saturnalis; assembly: GCA_036346205.1. NCBI lineage: Eukaryota > Metazoa > Arthropoda > Insecta > Coleoptera > Lampyridae > Vesta > Vesta saturnalis. The sequence goes on along the minus strand of JARFJB010000683.1, from coordinate 2,818,689 downwards.
TAATTGTGTTTTCACGTTTTATGATTTCATAAAAAGAAATGAAATCTATTTAAAATCTAATTTGCTTCTATTTTTATACGAATTAAATTATGTAAGGTGTTTTTTTTATTTTAAATACACAACAGTAGCGCCCCGCCACCTTTCGCTATCTTAGATTTTATTAATGACTTGATAGCTTGTATTGGGACTTGCCCTTAATGACTATAATGGTTACTCGTCCACGGTTTAGGTAGGACACGGTGTGACGGAGTCTGTAATGATACAATTTTTAAGTTACATAATTATTTTTTATCTTTCTAAATTGAGGACTATTTTATTTTTATTATTTGAATTGAGTATTAAATGTACATAAATAGATTTACATAATTTTCAATACAAATTATGTAAATTAAAATCAAACTACGCCACTGAAAGGGGTTGAAAACAAGTTGAGCTAGCAATTTGCCGAGTGGGAACTTATTCTGTTGTCTACGAAAATTCAGGATTTTTAACATTACGCTCAATATCTTTTTCAGAAAAATTGTAGTGGCGGCTTTGACTTGTATTACCGATTTTAAGTTTTGTTTGAGAGTAAGTGTGAATTTTGAAGCAATATTTCAGATATTTCACATGTTAGTAAAAACCTAGGCCTTCGTCGGTAAGTTCAGTCAGTAAACCGCCTATTTTAATAAGCCTACACGACGCTTAGTGAATTTGCAAGAATCCGAAAAATCAAATAAGCATGTCATTAACAATACGCGCTAATGTAATTAAGCATTTACGAACTGAAAACATACTTCGAAAGCTTAAGCTCACTACCGTTACGAGCGATTGCAACAAATGATTCTATAAATACTGGTTTGGGTTAACTGTAATGACGGCAATAGAATCCTGAGTATATACGCAATCGTGTGACGAAAGCAGGAATTAATAACGGGTTGAGGATCTACGAAAGCCTCAACCAATTTAAGTCTAAGAAATTGTGCTGCGTAAACTTGTACTTCCTAGTGTCCACGTGGTCCCATCGCACGGTCTAATACGTATCGAATTTCAATTTTGGTATGTCTTGCTTACCATCGTACCTAGATTAATCTTCTTACTGGTATACACGTTATCTAATCGTACGGCTTTTAATACATAAATTTCAAATTTCAACTTTCGGGAGTTTTGCTTACTATTGTACCTACAGTAATGTTCTTCCTAGTGTCTACTTGGTCCAATCGTACGACTTCTAATACATAAGTATTGAGATTCAATCGTGGGACGTTTTGCTTACTATACCATAAATATGTGTTAAAAGAAAAATTCAGTGCCAGAACCCTCAATTTCGATTTAATCATCTCTTCCTTAGGATCTCCATTAGTTTTCCCTTTTCATGTTGATCGTATGATTCAATTTATTTCTTTTTTATAACAATATTATTTTATTAGAATAAAGGAAAATAATAAATACACAGTAAGACAGATGACTCTTGTTTTTAAGACCAGGACGATTTTGGAATCGCATTCACCTGATTTTAAAATTTTTCAAATAAACCACGCCATTTGCTTATGGAAAGTGGCCTTCGGTTAAAATGTCTAATTTTTTTATATGTATTAATTCTTGCCGTACTCATCAATATTGTTCATAGGCACAACGTCATCCTGTGGCTAGTTTTAGAAATACGGGGTGTTAAAGTTTCAAAATACCTTGTTTTCCATCCTCATTATTTTTGGTTTGAAAGTACTGATGTTCATGTTATCTTTTAAATGCGATTTTTACATCTTTATAGGATATGTAGTTGTGCAGAAAGGATATCATTCAACCTTATTTACAGGGTGATACACATTTTTACATTATAGTTTTTTAAAAAAATTATTTTGTTTTATTACAGCCATATAATTGCTACTGTGAAAGACTCTTCATTGGATATGATATTGTGTTTGTTAAGTGAATAGTTATAAATATATATTATACAAGGTGATTCATAAGTTTTGTCCCAATCATCAATTCTTTTTAAAATCAAATAACGGAACCCTCTGTATGTGGGAATTGATTTTGACATCATTTTTATCTTTTAGTTAGACAGATTAGGTGCTACTTAAGATTATACAGGGCGAATCAATAGTTTTGCAAAATATTAAATGTAATAATAAGTCGAAAAATAAATCTCTCTTTCTTTCACCACCCTGTATCTAAAAATTGACTCGGTCAAGGTATATTGATTTTAAAATCTTCGAATACAGTATATTGTAATCAAGTTGTTGCTACAGTTTCGTTTCAATCCTATGGGTAGATTTAGAGATAGAGTCTGGCATACCAAATGAAATTGTCAGCGTTTTTAAATCCTTATGAAAAGTGGCCTTTCGTAAAAATGTATAATTATCTGGTATGCGTTAGCTCTCGACGTACTCATACTAATATTGTTCATAAGCACAGAATCATCCTGTAACTAGTTAAAGTGTTGAAGTTTCAAAATACCACGATTCGCATGTTCATTATTTTTTATTTGAAATTAATTACTACGTAAATTTTTTCTTCAAAATGCGATTTTTGCATCTTTATGGGATATGTAGATATACACAAAGGGTATAATTGATTCTTAGTTACAGGGTAATACACAGTTTAACGTTACAGTTGTTAAAAAATACATTTTGTTTTATTACAGCGACATAATTGCTACTGTGGAAGACTTTTCATTGGGTGTCATATTGTGTTAGTTAAGTAAATAGTCAAAAATATATATTATACAGGGTGAAAATATATATTATACAGGGTGATACATAAGTTTTGTTCCAACCGTCAGCTCTTTTTACAATCAAATAACGGAACCCTCTTTATACGAGAATTGATTTTGACTACATTTTATCTTTTAGTTAAACGTATTATGTACTACGTAAGAATATACAAGGCGATTCAATAATTTTACAAATACTAAATAAGACAATAAGTCGAAAAACCTTTTCCGTTTTCGTTACCTTGCATCTTAAAATTAGCTCTTTCAAGGTATATTAAAATCTTCGAATACAGTTTCTTATACTGATTTTGTTCCGATCTTGTTTCAATCCGATGAGATAGGGTCTGAAAAGTTTCACCAAGACATATCAAATGAAATTGTTAGCGTTTTTAAAGGAACCAATATTTTACCTACTATATTGATCATGATACGTTAAGTTATAAAGCTATACTTACACCAAAAACTAACACTAGGACTGTGAGTGGTCAAACCGACCAGTCGTTTGGATTTCGAAATAGTTAGTTATAGTGTATAGGGCTAACTAGATATAGGTTGGAACCGTTTTAGTTGTCGTCAGTTGAAATTCTTAATAAAAATAATACATGTGCCAATCTATATCTAGTTAGCCCTTTACTATAACTAATTATTTCGAACAAACGACTGGTCGGTTATTTAACTCACAGTCCTAGTATTTGTTTGTGTAAATATTGTTTTATACCTTAACGTATCATGATCAATATGATAGGTACAGTACAAATACTAGACCTATTCCTTTTCCCTGTTAATAACAGTTTTATTGACTTTTGGTACATTATACGCGAGTTAAACAATGTGTCTGGTATATATTTCTGGTTTTCATTTTGCACAGCATGTACACATGCGGACTTGTGTATCATAATTTAAAACTACCCTCTGGGCGTTACAAATTCAATCCAGCTTAAACAATAAACCATAGAAGATAACATATTGGTTCCTTTAAAACTGCTAACAGTTTCATTTGATGTGTCTTGGTGAAACTTTCCAGGCTTTATCTCAGGATTGAAACGAAACTTTCGGAACAAAATCAATATAATAAGCTGTATTCGAAGATTTTAAAATCTATATATATATATATATATATATATATATATATATATATATATATATATATATATATATATTATATATATATATATATATATAATTTGAAAGAGCTAATTTTAAGATACAGTAATAAACAAGAAAGGTTTTCGACCTATTGTCATATTTAGTATTTCGTAACACCTTTTCATCACCCTGTATAATATATATTTTTACCCTATGACACCCAATGAAAAGCCTTCCACAGTAGCAATTATGTGGCTGTTATAAAATAATTTTTTTTTAAAGTATACCGTTTAACTGTGTATCCCCTGTAACTAGGAATCAATTATACCCTTTGTGTATATCTACATATCCCATAAAGATGCAAAAATCGCATTGTGAAGAAAAAATTTACGTAGTAATTTCAAATAAAAAACAATGAATATGCGAATCGTGGTATTTTGAAACTTTAACACTAACTAGTCAGAGGATGATTTTGTTCTCATGAGCAATATTGATAAGTACGTCGAGAACTAATATATATCAGAAAATTATACATTTTTACCTAAGGCCACTTTCCATAAGGATTTAAAATGCTGAAAATTTCATGTGACATGTCTTGGTGAAACTTGCCAGACTCATAGGATTGAAACGAAACTTTAAGAACGAAATCATTATAAAATGCTATATTCCAAGACTTTGAAATTAATATACCTTGACCGAGTTAATTTTCAGATACAAGGTGATGAAAAAAGGTGTTTCGACCTATTGTTATATTTAATATTTTGCAAAATTATTGAATCGCCATGTATAATCTTAAGTAGTACCTAATCTGTCTAAGTAAAGGATAACATGAATTCAAAATCAATTCCCACAAACAGAAGTTCCGTTAATTGATTTTAAAAAGAATTGATGATTGGGACAAAACTTATGAATCACTTTGTATAATACATATTTATAACTATTTACTTAACCAACACAATATCATATCCAATGAAGAGTCTCTCACAGTAGCAATTATGGCTGTAATAAAACAAAATATTTTTTTTTTATATTTTTTAAAACTTTAATGTCAAAATGTGTATCATCCTGTAAATAAGATTGAATGGTACGCTTTGTGTGCAACTACATATACTATAAAGATGTAAAAATCGCATTTGGAAGATAAAATGAACATCAGTACTTTCAAACCAAAAATAATGGACATGGCAAAGTAGGTATTTTGAAACCTTAACACCCTGTATTTCTAAAACTAGCCATAGAATGACTTTGTGCCTATGAACAATATTGATGAGTATGACAAGAACTAATACATATAAAAAATTTATACATATTAACCGAAGGCCGCTTTCCATAAGAAAATGGGGTGGTCCTTTGAAATGGTAAGATGCAACATGCATTTAAACATTTTTAATGCACCATATTTACCAATTAAACAGAGATAATTCTGGTTTTAATCTGTGCTCCCAGCGGATTTAAGCCGCATTAATTAGCAGAGCTATAACTTTGAACAATTAAAACGTTAATATCTCATATTCAGTCATTCGGGATTTGAAAACCAGGCCGTTGTGTTACAAATTTAAAATAATAATAACAGCTGTAATAAACGAATGAAACGTACATTTCAACATACTCAATACTTAAGTAAAATTTATAAAAGGATAGTTATCGCGCGTCTTACAATTGATTAGTAACTATTAAATTAAAATGAAAAGCTTAACGTTAACATTACATTTACAAAGTTTCCAAATCGAAATATATAGAATCTGGATATTAATTAGAAAATAATTGCAGAAATACACTGTACTGTACTATGGTCACCAGCAAAGATATTCGAATTTATTTTGATATAAAAAGGAGCTTACTACAAAATATGTCATGAAACTGAACACATGAAATAGTATTACATATTTGATGTCAGGTTAAAGTATTTGTCAAATGTGCAAAAGCTCTTATTTTAATATTTAGAATAATGGAGCTTTTTGACACCTGTTCGTATACATAATACTTATTATCATTTTGTTTGACAGGATGGATCAATATAAAAGAGAAATTGAATATATGAAATGGTTGTTAAGGTCCAGGTACCAATACAAGATGGTTTAGCACAGTTGGTAGGAGAGAATTTAACTTCTTTGACAAAGTGACCGATCACAAACGATACTCGTTTTAAAAATAACATCAGTGTTCCATACTGCTGTTTATTTAAAACACAGGATGGTTCTGAGTTTTGGATAAAAAAGTTTTATAATGCTGTCCCGTACACCAAGATCTTTCAGAGAAAAAATCAAAAGATTTCTTATTAATAATGTGTTTTATTCTTATGAAGAATTTATAAACTTTGATTTAGATTTAACGCAAACGTAATTGTAAGAACAATAAGTTTTATATATGTTGATTAAATGTTGACGAGCGAATGTACATATTTGTTACAAAGCATAAATAAATTTATTATTATTATTATTATTATTATTAACATGATATTATTTTTATTTATTTTTTTTGTACGAATATGTTAAGTTGAATGATACCCTGTGTAGTTTAAATCCAGTAAGCTATTAATAATTGAGAGTTTTAATTTTTTTATATTCCTTATCCTTAGTATTTAGCCTAAATTTAATAATTGTGTTATTAGAATTTTTATTTAAAGATATTGTTAGACTAAACGCCAAATATGAAGATACCAAGCTGCGCGAAAAAATCACGTGACCGTGTACTATTCAACCGGAAAATATTAGTTTTTTTAAGAAGTAAAAGTTACGTTTTGTACATTTGTTAGTTAATAACCTCTTAATTATGATTACAAATTATTATTAATTTTATTAAATACATAAATAAAGTTTACCTCGATAATTTGAATACGACTGATTCTTATACATGACATTCAAGCAATCGATGTAAATTTTGTCTTTATGTATGTAGAACTGATGTTTAATAACTTAATATTAGTCAAGTTGCTTTGGTATGTGTGAATCCTTGCGACATTGCAGGCTCACATTCCATTAATATAAGTAATTTGATTGTAATCTCATTATATTTAGAATCAACATCAGTTCTTCATACATAAAGACAAAATTTACATCGATTGCTTGAACGTGGCTCAGTGGTTACGCATACAATACAGGTCGTAGTCAAATACTGATAAACTTTATTTATGTATTTAATAAAATTAATAATAATTTTTAATTACATATTTAACTTTGAACTTATTCGTTCATAACAAAAACTTTTAATATCTTAATTATGATGTTTATATTTTATAATTAGGACAATTTAAACAAAAAAAAAACATTGATTTAATTGTGAAAAGTGAAATATAAGGTTATGTTACTTGTTTATAAATTTACTCGGAAATGTTGTAATTCGCATTTTAATTATTAACCACAGTTCTAAGGGTAAATAATTCGTGTCTAAACAGTTTTATACTGCGATGGTTATAAATAGGTGTAATAAAGGGAGTCGAGTTTTATCGAATTCAAATATTAGATAGTATGCAAGTTCAAATAAAGTTGAAGAAGTTATATAATTTGTTATGAGCAAAATATAGTATACGAATATAATCAGATGGTTTTTATACAACAAAACAGGTTTTATGGGGTTTGCACAATGATGTTGTATTCATAAATGCATTGAGCTATGGCAGTAGCAGTTAAAAAGATCAACACGATACATATTAATATAATTAAGCAATTAAACACATAACAGATATTAAGGTGCCGGTTTAGTATGCGGTCTACCTAAGGTTATTTGGTTAAGTATGCGGTCTACTCAAGCTTATTTGGTTTAGCACACGGTCTACAATAAAAATAAATAAAATACTAAATAAATGTTCAAAAATTATTTATTGGTTACATTATATTTACAAGTTAAGTACGATATACAGTTCGTATATTTTGTAAAAATGTGATGAAAAGGTCGTTTGCTTGATAGTTATTATTATTGACCGGAGATAATTTCTATTATATTTCTATAAGTACCCTTCATTTAATTTCGATTTGTCGAAAAGTGATATTTTATTATTATATGAATTAATTAAAAATAAATTAACAATACTGGTAATCATTTAAATATCTATTATATTTATTGACAAACAGGTAGACCGCATAATAAACCGAAGGTAATTTCTATTATATTTCTATAAGGATATTTTATTATTATAGGAATTAATTAAAAAGAAGTTAACAATACATCATTTAAGATCATTCAAATATTATATTATTAGGTAGATCGCAAAGCGTAGGTAGACCGCATACTAAACCGGCACCGATATTAATTACATGAAGTACAATAATCCTAATATGTAGAACATATATAATAATTGGTACAATGCATAAAAACTCTGCGAACTATGAAAAGGGTTATGGTACGAAGACGTTATGTTGGTATATCACAGACTAAGTGTTTAAAAAGTGATTAAGAAATTAAAGTGGCTTAGAAAAATAACTAAGAACATGAACAACACATGTGCAATGTGAAATTAACAATATAAATACAATAAAATATTACACAATTACTCTACACTTATTTCTTCGTTATCATAATCTGATATAAAATCAGATTCATCCGACTAGTCTCCACTCACAAACGACATCCATAATATGCTCTTTATTAATGTATTCCTCTTCAATTTCTTTAACATGACGGCACACTTTTTGACAGTGGCTCTCCAAATCCATCGAATATCATTCACGAGTTAGTTTTTGAAGATCGGCTAATTTAAAAGTTGTGTTTCCAGATGCCACCCATGCTTTTACAATGGCCCATATTTTTATATTGGATTTAGCTCCGGGTGGTATGGAGGTAGTCGACATACAGACTGACCATGTTTCGCAAATAGAGCATCAATTGAATATTCCGTGTAGCTTGGTTTATTACGTTTTATTAAATCATACAGCTCCACTTTTGTTTAGGATTCATCATGTACGATTTCTCGTTCTTGTAACCAAGTTGTTATTTCCATTTTTTTACTGCTAAAAGTTGGATGTTTAACTGCTAACGTGTTGTGATAACTTGCATTATCCATAACAATAACTGACTTTTCGAGCAAATTCGGTAATAACTAATCACCTGTTTTTGAACCCGACTTAAAACTAGGAGCGCATTATTGAGACGTTGACCTTTACCGATTGGACATTTTAAACCTTCGTTGGAATCATCTACCCAGGAATGTGGCGTTGTATGCGATGCATGTATGTATGTTTCATCTGTATACACAATGGGTCGCCCTGCTCTTCGATACTTTGTTATTGCTCGTATATAAGCACAACATGAAGATCGTATATCGTATCGTTCCATTAAACAGTTACGATTGTCAACGGGTTTCGTCCATTTAAAACCTATTTTATTTAATAATCTTTTTAAAGACGTTTCCTTCCCAGAGAAACCAATGAATTCGTCGTCTTCCATAATATTATAGATAGCATTGACGGTTGGCCGTCGTTTCTTCGTGACATGAAAATTATGTACAATGCGTGGAATGACTTGTTCCCCACAATTATCGGCAGATGATATTGGTGCGGTTTTCATTCTTTTATTAGAAGTCTTGAACGATTCTATTTCACCACGTTGAATAATTCTAACGACGGTACTTTTAGATACTCCAGTTGCTTTCACAACGATATCGAGAACGTTAACTGTAAAGAAATGTAATCGTGAAAAAACTGACAGATGTTAATCGTACAATAATGATATACCCTCATTCATATTTTTATGAACCTGATAAACATTCCAAATAATTTCGGGGGCATCTTGCGATAAGTCACGCCGCTTCTTTGCTGGAATGTTTGATGTACTATCAGACGATGTACTCGCATCGCCCATTATAAGCAACGAACTAAATCAATATATTATATTAATACATATTACTATGGATTACAAATACAACTTACTTGTAAATAAAAGGTGCTGAAACGGAAGGAGTTTTGAAAAAAAAACTGTTTACAATTGATAAAAACGTGCACGAAAAATGAGGTTAGAAAACAATAAACAACAGTACATTTTGTGGACGGAGCATAATATCTACTTCTCACTCATATCATTATTCCATTTCTTTTTAATGCAATATTCGGTTTCTGCGCAGGTGTCTTCGTATTTGGCGTTTGGTCTAACATAGAACACCCAACGTAATGATAACTTTCAAAATGTCGAATCTCAAAAGTACGAAACAATTATTACGGAAATGCAAGATCGTGAGAGTAGAGAATTAAATATTCTTACATTTAATTTAGAAGAATGTGAGGACACCGATATTAAAAATGGAATTGCCGAAGATACACGTATTGTCAGTGGTCTCATTACTAAAGTCTGCGAATTGGAATTAAATATTATAAGTTGTTCCAGGCTTGGAAGAAAAACAGACGATAAAAATTAAGTTAAGCTCAAAGGAAGTGGTTCTTAATATTCTTCGCAACAAAAAACGTTTAAGAGATAATAATGGCGCTATTATAGCTGCAGATCAAACCAGCGCCGCCGCTAGGGTGTTGGCCGCCCGTGTGCAACTTAATATTTGCCGCCCCTTTCGGGCACAATTTCAACATAAATACGAAAATATAACGAATTATATAAAAAAAAGTATCGCATGGCGTAACATATTTATTAATACTGAATATAAACATGTATATAGACACTTACCCAAACATTTGCAGTTGTAATAACCCATTCAACAAAATTTCCTATATGTCTCCAAATTTAAACAAAAACACAAGAATAAAAGTATAAGAACAGTATCTTCGTAAAGTTAAAAATAAACATCAACACTTAAATTGGTACATTTCGGGGTTTAGTTTCGGCAAACTTTTTGACAACATCTTTTAGATTTAATGTCCCACACACTTCATGTTCGATAGATAACGTGGCTAAAGCGGACAGCCTATCTTCCTTCATACAATCAATTTGGTATTGCTAATGATTGTACACATTCAATGTCAACAATGATCACCAGTGTCTTAACTAAATTTTACAAACTTTTATTTCGGTAGCATAAATGGTTACCTTCGGTTCTCTTTACAGTAATATTAGGCCACGCGTCCCACAACTGAACGCTGATAACAAAATATTTGCTGTGTTACTTCTAATCCGCCTAAGCACTTTTTATTTCTTGAAGAAAATCGCTGTTTTCCTTCAACTCACTATATTACATTATTTATTTCTGAATGTCTATACGATTTATCCTCTTATGGGTTAATGCAGTCGCTGTACTTGCTCTGCTAAACTATAATTTTCACAAAGAAACTCCAACAATAATCATTCTGATGGTTATGACGAGCTCGACCTTTACTCAAAACCTCTAATCATCTAGCTCACCAACAACTCTCAAATTTGGGCACTCGCTTATTCACCTTCTGCCCGCCATATTGCCAATACGTCACAATAAATTCGCGCTAAGATCAAAATTCACCTTGCCCCGTCGAAGGTTCCAATGAGGACGAAGACGCTAACGATGCGAAATAAACGTAACCATCTTGAATTACTTTGTAAATTCACTAAAAACTTTCCGAAGAAATCATCAATTGCAATTACATTCACTCTGTAAATTAACCAGATTATCCCTCAACTTTTTATGCAAATCTCGCATATGGACGAATCTTATTTCCGCGCATTTTAACGAACTCCTTTACATTCTATCACTTCATTCTTGAACATGCGTTAAATTTTCCATTATAGCACAATATTACAAAAATTCCTACAAACAAAAATATGCATGTCTACAACCTGTTCTGTAGTTCAAATTCCTCCATACACAGTAGCAAAAAGACCAGTAGTTTTACCAGTGCCGTATCAATAAAAATTGACTCAAAACATTATTTCTCAACCAAATTTAACGCTTTCAACACGAAAATCTTTCTACAGCATTAAAATATTCCTTCACACGATAACCAATGCCTCACTAAATTCCAGTAGCGTATAAATTATACAAACTTACATTACGCATACAGACAAAAAAAATTCTTTTCGTGAAAACTCACTTCAGCTACATTCAAAGCACGTCACATACGTTATCAAAATACTACACATACACGATGCGTCAAAATAACCTTACATAATTATTAACAGGTCATTTTTATGAAGGACCTATCCATCCCCCCGACGATTGTACATAATCGCGTTTCGCGTTACCTAAGCTGCAGAATTTTCAGACTCAGGGTGTCTCCATGACCTAGCCGAAAAGTCTCTGCGATTTTCCAGACCTGTTACCGGTTAAAATACAATCGCATTTTCACGTACGTAAATACACGTTAGGGCCTAAGCGGGTTCTGCGGCAGGGAGTGACGTCATACCAATCAGCGACGTGATCGAGCACTTAAGCCCCGCTCCCACCGGAAGTTTGTGGTTAGAGGACCAGTGTAAGAAGGGGGCGTGGCTCCTCCTATCGGCTGGATCAATAACGTCAAGCCAATGAGATGCGAGGATGGGCCCCGCCCCCTGTTAAGTCCCGGAAGGGGGTTGGCCAATGAGAGACGTGGCCGCCATGTTGGAATTGTTCAGCAGCCTCTGGACCTCTTCGGCGGCTTCCGGTAGGTTCTTCGCCGGCTTCTGAGGGCCTCTTTAAAGGTCTTCAGCGGTTTCTGGTGTGTTGGTTACCGGGGCCGATTTGTTGAGATTGTGTTTGTTCCTGTTGAAGAGAATCTTCCGGTTGTAGGATAAAGCCTGAAAAAATTGTTTGCACCGGGATTCGAACTCGAGCAAGTCAAGTTATGAATCTATGCATATCTATATAACCAACTGAGCTATCAGGGTTTTAGATATGAAACGCAAAAAGTATGATATAAACGTAAATATTTAAGCTGACGTCAGTGACTGAACGAGTAGCTTTTCATTTGGTTGCAGTAATCAATATCCGGCGCGCGATCTAAAAAATAATTACTAATGTATACTATAATATGTAATTACATTTTTACAATTAAAACACAGATTTTATTATTGTTTTTAAACTAATAAAACAGCTGAAAATAATGTTTAATTAAACCGTTTAGTAATAAATAGAAAATAATGTTGGTGATAAATATGTTATACTATTAAGGTAGTAAATTACAAAAATACTTTGATGTCATGAATTAAAACTATATGCATTTGTTAGAAGGCTAATTACAACAACAATCATTATCATATGATGCTGTATGTAATTGCATTATATCCTGAAATAATTAATACTGTAACTGTATCGTTTTGTATATAAATTTAAATTATGTATGTTTTCCCTCCGGCATTTGCCGCTTAGTTGCGATATTAAGTTTTACTTGCGCTTATCAGCAGCGAGTCAGTCATTTAAGATACTTCGTATCGACACGTTTGTTAATCTGGCATTTCTTGCCTTTTATAATTATTAAGTTTGTATTTGCATCGTTAGATGCAATTTTACATTGTATTTGCATTCTCTTGTATTGAAAGGTGTTACACCTATTTAAGTTGTATTTGTGTTTCGTTTGGTTCGGAAGTGTTTATTAAAGGGCTATATAAGCTATCGAAGTTTTATTGTTATGAAATCAGCACCTACAAAACGCGGACTTCTCCATATTGAGGGTCGGCTTCCCACTACTAATTCTTGTGTTGTACCATTCTAACAAATTGGTCCATCGAGCACGGATATTATTTATTACAAGTTACAACAATTTCGGTCCATTTCGATTCTGCTTGGGAATTTCCAGCCGCAATTACAACAATAAAATCATCAGGTCCTTCGGTTTTAACCTACAGCTAACTGAATCTTCAGCATCAACGAGCGCAACAAGGCGCGCATTAACAAAACTACGTCCACAAGCGAGACGACACCTTCTTGCGTGCGAAGGCTTCAAGCATCTTGAGGAATCGGCCAGCCAACTGCTCAGTCTGCAGAATTAGCGCCAAAGACGGCACCGGTGTACTATGGGTCCACGATATCAATGAAGCGCTCTCGCACAACAACGCATGCAGTAAGTGTTTTTTCTTTCCTTATCGTTTCCTTTGAATTCTATGCAACGGTTTTTATATATAAAGTACGATATTGCGTTTTATTTTCTTACAATATAGCCTGCGTTTTGAACGTATTTATGTGTGTCTTGCTGGGTTGGCCGTTTTGTAAAACGATTTATTATTGTATGTGACTTGGTCACCGTTCTTTAAACGTTCGAATTTAGTATTTGAAGTTAGTTGCATTGTTTTTGCGATTTACGATTAATATTTACAAATTTTAAAATTATTTATTACGCTTGTCCTGCTGTCCTTTATGGATTAAAATTATTTTAAGCATAGGATTGAATTTTAATCGAATATTAAAGCCATACGAGGTGCGTTCAAATTGTCGCATAAGCATTCCTTGTGCACCAAATAACAAATCAAATTGGTTTGAATTTATGTTAACCTTATAATTTGCATCTAAATATTGTGTTACGAGTTTCAAATAGACAACGTAGTTAAACGTTTATTATACCAAATTAATTGGTTTAATTTATCTTACCCTGATAAATATCTTGTTTATTTATTTTGCCAATCATTTAAAATGGCTCCGAATAAAGAGATTAAATTACTTCTGGTAAGCGCCACAAATATTCTTAAACAAAGCGAAGATTTTGATTCTTTATTGAACTCTATCGATGAAAGTGCTTCCGTTACGGATTTAAAAATGCTAAAAATCAAGCACGATTATTTCAAACCCCTGTTAGAAAAATATGAGGGAACAATTAATCAACTCGTTGCCAGTGATGTACAACTGGACGACGTGCCAAGCCTTTCTGAATTTCGTGAGCAGTATTTTTCCCTCTCAGTCATTGCAGAGGGACTACTAGAAAAACATGAAAACAAGCTTAAACCAATGCCTCGTAGCAATCCGAACGATTCTATTGCTTCCGTCGCTTCAAACCGCAGAAGCGTAAAGGATAACGTCAAATTACCAACCATCTCCTTGCCTAGTTTCGATGGCAATTATCAAAACTTTCGTAGTTTTTTTCGAAATTTTCGATGCATTAGTTGGTTCTAATGTCGATCTATCTCAAACGGAAAAATTTCTGTATTTGAAAAATTGTTTAAAGAGTTCAGCAGCTCACATGATAAATGAACTCAAATCGACTGAATCTAACTATGATGTAGCCATCCGTCTATTAAGGAGCGCTACGATAATAGGAAATTATTAATTTTCAGTCATTTCGATTCACTTTTCGAGTCCCCTAAATTAAATATGGATTCCAACTTAAGAGATTTTTATGATAATCTCATCAAACACTTGCGAGCGGTCGAAAATGAAAACCTTACCGATGGTGAATATAAAGACGCGGTTATCGCTTACATAGTGAAAATAAAATTGACTCTCGTACTTCGGCAGAATTTGCCAAAAACTTTCCCAAGAGAATTCCATCAATTCAGGAAATCTCTCAATTCCTATCAGATAAGTGTAACGTCATTGACGATACCAATAATAGCACTAAAATTACGAATTCTAAGAAAAACAATTTAAGGGATCATATACGTTAAGCCAAACGTCATATTCTTGCGCTATGTGCAAGGAGCAACATTTTCTAAATCGTTGTTCGTCCTTTTAGCCTTGTTACCAAAGGTCGCTTTAATAAAGCGAAATCCTTGAAACTTTGCTTGGTGTGCTTCGCCACGGCAACAAATCGAAATGTATTTCTACATTTAACTGCAACTTTTGCAACCAACGCCATAACTCCTTGTTATGCTTTAAAATGCAAGGACTCTAACCAAAATGAAGCTCCATCGCCTGATTCTCCGAGCGTCCCGCTCCGACTATTTCAGAAGGAACAGGTGTCTCTTCGCCAGCTGGTACCTCAGCCAGTGCTGCAATTTGCAACTTTACAAGAGCTTCAGAAGTCTTACTAGCCACCGCCCAAGTCAAGGTCAGTAGTGGCAACAAATCATTCACAATTCGTGGTTTATTAGACCCAGGTTCTCAACATAACCTGATTTCGGAGAATTTGCTCAAAAAATTGAATTCTCCTTGCAAGCCCATTAACTTAATTTTGAGAGGAGTTAATGACGCCGTTTCGTCTTGCTCCAAATACACTTCGGTGGAATTGCAATCCACTACCGGGCGTTTTAAATCAAATATCGACTGCTTAGTCGTGCCTACTATCACTGACCAGCTCCCTCGAGTTTTCTATAAAATTCTTTTACCCCAAAGGGTTTCATTGGGTACTACTTTACCTACCTTACAAGGCACATTGCTGGGTTGGGTCGTAGCAGGATCGTTACCAACCAACTTCCGTGGTGCCTCGGCAATATCATGTCACACCACGACCGCGGCCAACAACCCGGATCTTGATTTACATCATTCTTTAACCAAGTTTTGGGACTTAGACAATCCTGTTCCTAATTCCAAACTATCTTTACTCCAATGAAGAGAGGTTTTGAAACTTATTTCGCCAATACAATTCGTCATGATGACACAGGTCATCTCATGGTCTCCATACCCTTTAATTCAAATTTAACTTTGTTAGGTGATTCAAGGCAAGGCGCTGAATCCCGTTTCTTTAATTTGGAGAAGCGACTCAAAATCTCCCGATCTTCTCCGGGAGTATTCTAAGTTCATGGATGAATACGAATCCATGGGTCACATGACCAAAATTTCTGAAGCCGAGTCACAGCCCTGTTGAATCCCTGCTTATCGAAACCATTAATGGTCCCGTTGACATAGCGGATATCCCCTCAATTTTGCCGCATCACGCTGTTATCAAGCAGTCGTCCTTGACTACAAGGCTGCGCGTCGTTTTGACGCTAGCGCCAAATCTTCAACCAACGTTTCAGTCAACGATGCCCAAATTGTTGGACCTCAAGTCCAAGGTAACTTATTCGATATTTTACTTGATTTCGAATCCATTAAGTCGCTCTTTGCGGTGACATTGCCAAAATGTATCGAATGATCAACATCGATCCATCTTGCCGCAAATTCCAACACATTCTTTGGAGGGACAATCCAGATAAACCTCTCGAAATTTACCGTTTGAATACGGTTACTTATGGTACTGCTTCAGCCAGTTATTTGGCTACTCGTTGTTTAGAGTACCTCGCCGAGTCACACAGGGATTCCTTTCCGGAAGCTTCCCAGGTCATTTCCAAACATTTTTACATGGATGACCTACTATTTTCGACAGACTCAGTCGAAAAGGCCTTGCAAGTCAAGGAGAATATTTCTGCCATACTTTCTTCGGCAGGATTTACAATTCGTAAGTTTTTATCAAACATGCCGGAAGTCCTCGACCCGGCGAGCTCCTACGATGTTGAATTATCTACTCTACCGATTGAAGAACGGTCAGATTCTAAAACTTTAGGTTTGCATTGGGACTCCTTGAATGACTCGTTGTTTTGCAAAATTGATTTACCTAATGACGATTCAATTCTCACCAAGAGAAAAATGTTATCGGCCCTTGCAAAGATTTTTGACCCATTGGGGTTTTTTTCGCCACTTGTCGTCCAAGGCAAGTTGTTTATCCAAAAACTGTGGCAACTCGGGCTGGATTGGGGGAGGATCCCAGTGGGTTCACTTCAAGGACCAACTGGTTCGTTTGAACGACATTCGCATTCCACGCTGGATTGCTACGTCGCGCGCTGACCTCGCGTTCCATAGGCTTCCTGCGCGTCTAAGGCCTTCTGCGTCGTTCATAAATCCACTCTCGCATGCTCGAGTCGAGTTGCACGGATTTTGCGACAGTAGTTCAGTCGCATATGGTTGCTGTTTTATGTGCGCTATGCCTCCTGATGGCAGTGTACACAGCAATCTATTATTTTCAAAATCTAAGGTCGCTCCTTTGCGCACCATAACAGTCCCTCGTTTAGAGCTGTGTGCGGCCGTATTGCTGGCACAGTGGTGTTTCAAAATTTTGAACTCCTTTGACATTATTTTTCATAATGTTTTTCTGTGGACTGATTCCAAGATCGTTCTAAGTTGGATCAATTCTACCCCAAACAAATACAAGGTTTTTGTTGCGAATCGTATCGCAGTTGTCCAAGAGTGTACCAACACTCAAGATTGGCATCACGTTGCCACCACTGACAATCCCGCGGATTTGATCTCGCGTGGAACTGATATTTCTGACCTAAAGGCTAGCCAGTTATGGTTCCAAGGCCCTGAGTTCTTATCTCAAAACGAGTCCCATTGGGACATTAACCCAAGTATCATCGATTTCAACGAACCTACAGAAATCAAACAGAGTGCCTTGGTAAACGCTGCTTTAGCACAACCAAACAATCCGATCTTTGAGAAATATTCCTCCTTAGGAAAATTACAAAGTATTTTTTCGTACGTCCTTAGGTTCGTACACAATTGTCGTAATTCCGACAAGTTAAAGGGTCCATTAAAGGTTAATGAACTTGAAAATTCATTAATAACCCTGACCAAGTTGTGTCAGCTTGAATCCCTCGCTGTGGAAATTAAGGCCATAGAAAACAAACAAAATCTGAAGTCTTCTCATATCCAGTCTCTTAGTCCCTTCCTGGACCCCCATGGGTGCCTCCGCGTCGGAGGCAGATTAACATATTCAAATTTTGGATATGAAAAGAAACATCCCTTGGTATTACCCAAGAACCACAAATTCACCGAACTCATAGTTCGACATTTCCATAGAGAGCTCCTACATGGTGGCGCTCAACAGTGGCTCTACAATATAAGAGAGCGTTTTTGGCCCATTGGCGGCCTGTCTTATATTAAGAAGATCTTGAGATCTTGCGTCCCGTGCTTCAAGGTCAAGCCAATTGTTGTGCACCCTTTGATGGGCAACTTGCCCGAAACACGTTTAAATTCGGTGTACCCTTTCCATAACGTCGGTCTGGATTACGCAGGCCCGATAATCATAAAGGACAGGAGCACGAGGGGTGCGCGGCTCAGCAAGCGTTATATTTGCGTTTTCGTGTGTATGGTCACTCGGGCCATACATTTAGAGCTTGTGACGTCATTATCTACAGACGCTTTTTAAATACGTTGAAACGATTTATAGCCCGCAGGGGCTTGCCTCGATGTATATCGAGTGACAACGCAACTAATTTCCGCGGTGCCAAGACGAAAATTGATAATTTATATGCTCTGTTGCATCGTAAGGATTCCCAGAATGCAATTGTTACTTATTTAACAAACCGCGGTATCCAATGGGAATTCATTAACCCGCGATCTCCTCACGAGGGCGGTTTGTGGGAAGGGGCGGTTAAATCCGTCAATACACACCTAAAGCGTGTTTTAGGGAACGCCAACCTAACCTTTGAGCATTTATATACGACTCTAACATTAATAGAGTCTGCTCTAAATTCAAGACCTTTGTCTAGAATATCCTCGGACCCTAACGATCTTAAACCGTTATCTCCTGGTCACTTCCTGATCGGTCGCTCTTTGAGCGCCATTCCTGAACCCGATCTTACTAGCGTTGCGGAAAATAGATTGCTCATTTATCAGCGCGCCCAGCAGTTGGTTCAGCATTTTTGGAGAAGATGGAGCAGAGAAGTAGTGCCTGACCTTCAGCGTCGGCAGAAATGGTTTCGGCATTTGCCGGACCTTTTGAAGATAAACAGCATCGTCCTTCTAAATGAGGACAATTTACCCCCACTTCAATGGGGCATCGGGAGGGTCATGCAGCTTCACCATGGCCACGACGGCGTGCTACGAGCTGCTTCAATTCGGCTCACCAACGGCAATACAGTGCGTCGTTCAGTGCACCGTTTATGCGTGCTGCCAACTTAGTGCAAAGTGCGTGAGTTTGTTTTATGCGCCATTTGCACATTGTAAGTCAGTTAACTCGTTGAAATCCAATTGATTTCAAGGCGGGCAGTGTATCGTTTTGTATATAAATTTAAATTATGTATGTTTTCCCGCCGGCATTTGCCGCTTAGTTGCGATACTAAGTTTTACTTGCGCTTATCAGCAGCGAGTCAGTCATTTAAGATACTTCGTATCGACACGTTTGTTAATCTGGCATTTCTTGCCTTTTATAATTATTAAGTTTGTATTTGCATCGTTAGATGCAATTTTACATTGTATTTGCATTCTCTTGTATTGAAAGGTGTTACACCTATTTAAGTTGTATTTGTGTTTCGTTTGGTTCGGAAGTGTTTATTAAAGGGCTATATAAGCTATCGAAGTTTTATTGTTATGAAATCAGCACCTACAAAACGCGGACTTCTCCATATTGAGGGGTCGGCTTCCCACTACTAATTCTTGTGTTGTACCATTCTTACAGTAACATTAAACAAAAATTCAATTTACATTGAAAAATTTCAATATAAAGTTTATCTATAAATAACATCCTGTAAATATTTAAGTTGACGTCATAGTGAGTGAACGAGTAGCTTTTCAGGTTGAAAGGAGAGACGGTATTAGAAAGAGAAGGTATTCGATAAGTTGAAACGGAAACATTCCGCGCGCATTCTAAAAAATGATTGCTAATGTACACTATATGTACTTACATTTTACAATTACACTACTAGTTACAGTGTTTATATTTTGCAATTAAAATACAGTTTTATTATTGTTTTGAAGTAATACAGAAACAACTTCCGACGCACATTCTAAATATAATCGTTTGTTAAAATTGAATAAATATTCATTTAGTAATAAAAATTATAAACTTAGAATTCGCAGGTTTTTGTCCGCATATCCTCCTCAAAATATTAGTAAAGCTAACAAATACGTATTTTGTGCTATAAAATCCTAAAGAACTTATTTATTCCAATATTAACAGATATTACAATGTATGAAAATTATTATTTGTTATTTGTTGTTTATATGTAAACCATATCATTTCTATAGGAAGATAATGATTTCAATTGGATAGTTGTGCAAAATTTCTACATCCGCGTGACTATTTTCTTATAGAACAATGAAACCGGAGACCACATTCTCAATATATTGATAAAAATTCGATATAAATACTAGTTGCAATCGGTATATAGCTTCAGTTACTTATATTACACTCTTCAATATGGATCGTCTACAACACCTAAACTTAGTAGGTGCAGGTAATTTTAAGCCTGTAAAGTTTCTGATATGATTATTGATTATAAATATCGGCTAAAAAATATAAAAATTATAAACACTAAACATGGTAGAAAGGTAGCTGCAGAAACAGAAGGAAATACTATATTTCTCCCAGAGAGGTTAACGAAAGAGCTAACGGACGAGAAGGTGCATAGTCTTCAACAGTGCATTGAACAAATTGCGCTGGTTTATGGAGGCGACGTAGATATTGGTAAAGCTAAAATGATGACTAGACTATCCTTCATGAATTATACAGGTAAGGCATCATTATTATTCTGCATTATAAAATTAATGAATTATATTTATAGGATAATCTGTCTAATTATCATCATCGTGTTCTTGTAATTATATTAATCTACATATTGTATATAAATATTATAATAAAAGAATATTTGTAATGCATGAAGTTGTTTATTCCTACGAGTTAATATGAAAGGTAAAATACAAAATCATCACAGTTTATTTATTACTGCATTGAAAACAATCAAACATTAGAGGGGGTGGCCCACCTATATGATCAGCATCGATTGATTTAGTCCAATGCTTCACACATCTTATTTTAGCACATAATTGTCTATTCTCCTGATAATAATGAGGCAACTTATTCCATATTGCAAGCAAATTTTCAGCACTTAATTGTAACAATTCATATTTAATTACACGTCAAATATTTATTGTTGAAACAGATCCTGCTGAACAGGAGGAAGAGCAGGCGGAGCCAACTAATTTGCGCGATTACTCGATGACGCAGGTATTGCCAATGAATTCTTAAAGCAGTATGATCCTTTACCTCGCCACTATGTAGAATTACTGATCCTTGGGAACCAAGAACAAATTGATAATACAATACGGTCTTCGTTATGATGCAAACTTAGATAAATGGGCTATCGGTGGATATAGACGGACCTAATCTAATTATAAAAGGTGATATATATGATGGCACTCCCGGATTATACGAGCTGCTTATATTGAAAGAGCCGAAGAAGTTTACGTTGAGGGACGAGACAGCCTACGTTGATATTCTAGCTACGCATATAGGAAGAATCACGACCCTCACGGAGCAATTATGGGCACCAAGTTGACTAAATACCGTAAGTCAGCAAATCAGCACGAAACGTTTCGGTCGCGACATCATGAAAAATTTGTCGAATAGAGTATGTATACTGCAATACTCCTCGCGAACTTGTTGAACGGCTCAGACTGCTGCATGCATCGAAAGCAGCAGGTCATACTGGTCATGATAACGAAATCATTAGTATCGAAGAAAAGCTCCGAGAAGAAGGTATAATTGCATAATAATGCCCATCGATAAGTTTGGCAGATATTGTTATTCGCATTTAAAACATGCAGCCGCAAATATCAAATTAACGGGGGATGATAATTACGATATGCAAAATAAAAGACTTTGCAATGACTCTGAACCCATCCTAGAAGATGAAGTTAATTGTATATATGGCGATACAAGCATCCTCAGCAGGGATATCTATAACATTGAGAATAAGTTACACTAGTGGTAATGCCTTTAAAGTTGGCGGTTGTCGAAGAACTGCATAAGCCTGCGCTAAAGAATTTCGTGGGGAAACGAACCATCGTCAAGCATCGGGATGATCTCTGGCAGACGGATTTATCTGAATTTATTCCGTATGCTAAAGAGAACCGCAATCATAAGTATATTCTAACAGTGATAGACTGTTATTCTAAATATCTATGGACACGCCCTCTAGAGTCAAAGAATTCCGACGAAGTTTGTCGATTTTGAAGGAGGGTAGAACTACGGAAAACTTGCAATCGGATCAGGGACGTGAATTCTATAATACACATTTTGAAGGGTTGATGAAGAGTTATGCAATACATCATTACTCAACGTATAGTGTTAAAAAGGCAGCCATTGTTGAAAGGGTTACAAGAACGTTGAAAAATGCGTTATACAAACGATTCAGCTTTAAAGGTAAATACAAGTGGCTAGATGTGTTGCAAGAAGTTACATCTGAATATAATAATAAAGTGCATTTCACGATTAGAATTAAGCCTAAAGATTTTTAACTGTATCAACATATTTACCTATGTTACATAATATTAAGATAATGGGGACAGCAAAATTTTAAAGTTGGTGATTACTTTCGGATTTCTAAATGTAAATCAATATTTGTAAAGGACTGCACTTCTAACTTTTCCACCGAATTGTTTAACATTGCTAAGGTGAAGGTTGGTAATCCAGTTACACATTTACTGGAAGATCTCCAAGCTAAACCGATACTAGGTCAATTTTACGCTGAAGAACTTCAGAAAACAGCTCATCCGGATATATTTCTCATTGACAAGGTGTTACGGCATAAGGGGAACCAGTTATATGGTCGATGGCTTGGTATGGACAAAACACATGATTCATGGATTAATAAAACAGATTTTGTATAACGTATATATTTTCGTACAATAAATAATTCGTCATATAACATGTATATTTTCATACACCTTCTGATATAATAATAAATTTCTTAGTCTATAACATAATAATAAATAATAACAATAACATAATAATAACGATAATGATGTTATAATAATAGATAACTTCTTAGTCTACCTTAGCCTATAACATAATAATAATAACAATAATATAATTTTCTTAACCTATAACATAATAATAACGATAATGATGATAATAGCTAATAATACTAATAAATACTTTTTTATTTTAAAATGTAATAATAATAGCTAATTTCTTACCTAAATCCATAGTAGCGGGAATATTACAATGTCCACAAGGCAGTGTATCGATACCATTAGGCAGCAAATACCTCTTGTCGTCGCGATTGTTAAGAGCGACTTTACGCTGTTCTATACTATGTACGTGGTGGCTTTTCGATATGATACTGCTTTGAGACACGCTTGTAATATCCCCGCTTTTTGAGCATTTTAAATAATCGTTAAAACTAATCCCATCTCTTACAACATAATCCCTAACACTTCTCAACTTCCTTACCTCACAATCCTTAAGTCTAAAGCTATACATTTTAGATGCCAAAGCTACCCATTCAGTAATTATTCTTCCACTCATTTCATCTTTCATCAAGCCAATTACTTTACCATTGCATCTTGGAATGTTATAGGGGTTATCTGCAGAAAAATCAGAGGTGTCGAAACGCGAAATGTTGTTGCGTATAAGATCGTATGCATCCTCGCATTTCATCTCGTACACCAGGCTATCGGTATCCATATATAGTAATTTCATGCTATCATCGTTAAACTGACGTTGCATGAAACCATAGTGGAAATTGTACATTAATGTTTTAGAAATGTCTAAACTAGCCATTCCCACATATAGTGGCTTATTAAAGCAGATTTCCACCTTAGATAACTCGATAGCCATCAATTCCTCATCAAATATTTCTCTGCTGTGGAAATTCGGCTGAGACATGTAATAATTGGCTTCATACCTATCGCCACACCTGGTGACAAGTTGACAATTCTATGATTTGTAACATTTTTCATGGTTTTGCCGAAATTTGCGTTATTTAACAAATTAGTGTTTCTCAACAGAGTTATTGGATTCTGCTCGCAACCTCGTATGCATGGTTTGAGCCAACGTGATTGGTTGAAGCTAATCGCGCACAAGCACAAGGCCTGCTTGAGACATTGTTTCAAATTGCGGTAATGAATAACATACTTAGTCTTAGAATGCAGCGTTGCGAGCAGTTTCCTATTTTTACCACCAGGTGGAGTACCGTGTTTAACGCAGAATGGAATGTATTTATGACGATCAGGCAAATTATCCGGATACAATAGATCCACCTCTAGGATTAATCCTTTGCATGCATCATCCGGTAAATTCAAAATGAATTCGGAGGTTAGTAAGTTTAATTGCTCCTCGCTAAGCCACTAGAAATCATCCCGCGGCAAACATTGACTTTGAGCCCATCCTTATAAATTAACCATATCTGTGTAAAGGATACAAGAGGATGGTTTGCTGGGATCGTATTCATCCATATACTTATTGTTCGCCTTGCTGTACTTAGTACAACATTGCGTTATCCCTCCTCTTATACCCTTTTCCACGAATAATATACATATCAACATCATTGAACAGCTCCAGTCTAACTTTAGTGGAATTTAACATACACTTGCAGGTGTATCCGGCAGCGGTGTAAAAGAATGCCGGATCTAACTTGTGAGTTGTTATGCACTTATTTCTGAAATTTGTGAATACGTCAGCAAGTAGAAGCACATCACATATCAGATAAACATCGCTATATTGACCTAAAGTTTGAATTTGAAACTTTCGCTAAACGTTTCGAGCGTGCGCATAATCATTATCTGTGATATGTGATTGCCTCTACTTTCTGTAAAATTTATCCTTATCAGGAAGACAAGTTTCGTTAAATTTAGCCCTCTCATACGGATACACCCCCTTTTTAGTTAATAACTGCAGCTGCTCATCATTCAAATGACAGCGTGCTGCGTAAGATTTTGAAATTGTTAAATGATAGATAGGAGGATAATTTATTTAGGGACTTGTTCATGAAGCGGTATGAATCTACAAATCGAAATTTAACTATGGAATAAATGTCTTTGGTGAATGATATGTAACGTTCTTTAGTTTTAGGTAATAATGAAATGTGACCGGGGATGGCTTGGGAAATATCTTTCAACAGGAAATGTGAGTCATAACTGGAAAAGTTATGGAAAAAAACGTATTATTTGCGGAGCCTTATACCGAATGTTGCATCCTTGATGAGCACTAGCTCTAAATTGACCGGTAAAATGACAATGATCTCTTACTTTAATATCATGATCTAAAAAAGGATGTTCATAAATATGACAGTGGGTGGATGCATTATATTCCAGCATTTGCATGTCGCTTAACGTTTCCATAGGTATGGGATTTTCAAAATACTGCTTCAGACTGCTAGCAATATCTAGGAGCTCGTTGCTAACCCAATTAATACACCTCAACCCTCCGCAACCGAAATTTTGATAAGGAATCGTTAAACGTGCAGTGGAGATAATATACGATGCTGCATACGTTATGTTTCTTACACTTAACTAACTTAACTTACAATCTAACTCGTGATTACTTAGCTTAATTTGAGAACTAGAATAATGGAGGCATCTATTCATATATATATATATATATATATATATATATATATATATAATTTACCTTTCTTCTTCGTTAACTGTGACCCTACTAATCCCGATAAATTT
Organism: Vesta saturnalis; assembly: GCA_036346205.1. Taxonomy (NCBI): domain Eukaryota; kingdom Metazoa; phylum Arthropoda; class Insecta; order Coleoptera; family Lampyridae; genus Vesta; species Vesta saturnalis. Next base: position 2,792,785 of record JARFJB010000683.1, on the reverse strand, counting down.
TTGATCCAGCAGAAATGAAATTTAACGACTTTATCATCATCTTTAGTTGTTCCAAGTCTGGAAACGTCATCATCTATTTCGCTTTCAATTTCATAATTCTGCTGGATCATTAATAAATTAACGTGTTGCTGCTTCTTATCTTCGCATAAATAGACAGGTACTGTGTTATACGTAGCTAAGTCTTTTCTAATAAGGGCATACAAGTTTATAGATAAATTAGGATTTTGTTTTAAAAATTGAGGGATTTGATTTAATGTCATGGGAAACTGTATATCTTCAAAATTTAGGATTTCAGCATAATAGGGATAGGATGATACGCGAGCACTGTTGAGGTGGGTAACGGGAGAGAGAGCTGATGCTAAAGCCCACCTGAAACAGGCTTCATTATTTTTTACGTTAATGACGCACTTCTTATTTTTTATTTGAGGGGGTAAAGGCATAAAGGACTATGCCCTTATTAGAGTTATGCTGTTTACGTTTACAGTTAACGAAATAATTTTTGATAAATCCCAACCACTATCCTGTTCTTCAAATTGAAGCAATCGCTCCATCAATTAATCGATAACATTAATATTGAGTAAGTTTTATAAATTTTCATATTCTAGATTGGCTCTCAAAATATTAAAATTTTTGGTTGTATAACTAAATTCCTTATACAATAAATTATCATCATCATCATTATTTAAAGATGGCTTAACAGATTCTGCACATAATTCTAAATTAACTTTTAAAATATTATTATATATACTAAAAAATACCCTAATCCTAACTACAAATAACTTAAAACTATCATTAGAAAATGTCCCTAATGTCCTATGCCCTAAATTAATTATAATACGCTCACCCTGAATTTAAAGGCTGTATTCAGATCCCTCCACTCGACTGTACCCTTGCTTGCGAGGGACTCTCCTACAGCCGGTTTCCTTAACTGCTTGACTATAGTATCCTGTACCGCTCCAATTCCCCTGCAACGTTCGCCAGATGTCTTTTGCTGCCAATACTCAATGTGAGTCACCAACACGTCTTAATCAGTTTTAAATTAGCGTCGATGACGTTGATGATTTTGGTGATTTTATTCTCATCATGAGTATTGGCGTGCTTGTAAAAATGTTCAATAATTTCTACGGAAGAGTTGATTTTCTTAATTAAAGCTATTTCTAAAAATAAATCATTAACATATATTTAGTATAAATTGTAAACATTATACCTTTGATATCTAGCGAACGAATGAACTGCAGTAGGAAGTAATATAGGATTTAATTTATCGAACCTGTAATTTATCGATATAATTAATGCTTCAAATATAAATATATAACTTACCTGGAGCGATACAAGTAATTACAATACCAGTCAAGCGGTGAGCACTTTTGTAGGTAATTTAAATCTAAAAAATTCATTTATAAAAATAATGCTTTTAGTAAAATTAATGAAACATACCTGAAAATATGCGTTGAATGAACTGCAGCAGATATACAGCAAGTAAAAGTATAAAAATAATAATAATAATGGTTAGGAAACCTGAAATTTATTAATACTCGTAATTAATTTTTATTTTTTTAAATGTAATATTGAAACTCACCTGAAGAAACCGTGATAACGACTGATAAAGAGTCGTATGTTACATTGCTCTTATATACGTCACACACCGGATGTTGCAGGTTGTACATGTGGATATAAAATGTTATCTGCTGAAATTGTTTATTGCGTATGGAGTGCTAAATTATTAATATAAAGTTTGAGTAGCGCTGATAACAAAACGGATATGACAGGTTTCTACAGCGATAAATATCTATTCTTCTTGTTTTGTGATAACATTATTTTCTGTTAATATTGGAATAAATAAATTCTTTAGGATATTTTTACACAAAATACGTATTTATTAGCTTTACTAATACTTTGAGGAGGATATGCCTATGGTTTCTAGATAGCAGGCAAAAACCTGTTTGCTTCTTTGTTCATGCATTATTACACATATATAAATCACTTAGGATGTTATTTGTAGATAAACCTTATATTGAAATTTTTCAATGTAAATTGAATGTTTATTTAATGTTTTTTATTAATTATATTAGAATATAATACAATTACATATAGCATCATATGATAATGATTTCTATATTTAACTGATAGTAATTAGCTTTAATATATTTAATTAACATGTATTAAATATGTATCAGTAAATGCATTGCTTCTTGAATTAATTATTCTAGAGACGCGTAAATTGCGTTTTCCTTGTTACACCGAATGAGGTCTCACTCTGTCATCAACCATAATTGAAAAGCTACCTTACACTCATTCTCGTGACGTCATTTTATATAAATTACTCGGGATATCATTTTTTATATATATGATTTTATTTACAAATGCAAACAGTTTTAATTCATGACATCACAGCCTTTTTCTAATTTACTATTATTACATATCAACAACATTATTTTCTATTTATTACTAAATTCATTAATTACGTTTTGATTCAATTTTAACAAAAGATTATATATTACTTTATTAGTCTGGTCTGTATAGCAGATAACCTTATTGTAATATCTTTTAACTTCTTATTTATAATCATATTGCTATTTTATTACTTAGATGTTATTAAATGATAAAGTTTGTTTCTGTACCGTTTATATCTATTATTAAATTCAATCAAAGCATATGATGATCTCTAGATTTAACTGAATGTTGTAATTAGCTTTAATATATTATCAGTAAATGCACCGCTTCTTGTATTAATTATTTTATAATTTATTTGAAAATGCAAACCCTATTTTTATTACTTCATATTTAATTGTAATTATTACATATAGTGTTATGCGCGCGAAATGTTTCCTTTTCAACTTATTGAATATCTTCTCTTTCTATACTGTCTCTCCTTTCAACCTGAAAAGCTACTCATTCACTAACTATGACGTCAGGTTAAATATTTACAGGATGTTATTTGTAGATAAACTTTGTATTAAAATTTTTCAATGTAAATTGAATTTTTATTTAATGTTTTGGGTATTAATTATTTTAGAATATAATGTAATTACATACAGCATCATATGATAATGATTGTTGTTGTAATTAGCTTTCTAACAAATGTGTATAGTTTTAATTCATAATATCAAAGTATTTTTTATAATTTATTAACGTATTAGTACCACATATTTACCAACAACATTATTTTCTATTTATTACTAAACGCTTTAGTTAAACATTATTATTTCCAGCTATTTTATTACTTTAAAAATAATAATAAAATCTGTATTGTAATTGTACAAATGTAATTTCATATTATAGTGTACATTAGCAATTATTTTTTAGATCGCGCGCCGGATATTGATTACTGCAACCAAATGAAAAGCTACTCATTGTCTCACTGACGTCAGCTTAAATATTTACGCTTATATCACACTTTTTACGTTTCATATCTAAAACCTTGATAGCTCAGTTGGTTATATAGATATGCATAGATTCATAACTTGACTCGAGTTCGAATCCCGGTACAAACAATTTTTTCAGGCTTTATCCTACAACCGAAAGATCTTCTTCAACAGCGACAAACACAATCTCAACAACGCGACGCCTCAAACCAACACATCAGAAGCCACTGAAAACCTCTAAAGAAGCCTTCAGAAGCCGGCGAAGAACCTACCGTAAGCCGCCGCAGACGTCCAGAGGCTGCTGAACAATTCCAACATGGCGGCCACGTCTCTCATAGGACAGCTACTGGGTCAACCCCCTTCAGGAACCCAACATGGGGCGGGGCCCATCCTCGCATCCCATTGGCTTGACGTCATTGCTCCTTCCGGTAGGAGAAGCCACGCCCTCTTCTCCCATTGGTCCTCCAACTACAAACTGATTGTTGTGACGTCACTTCCTGTCGCAGAACCCGCTGAGCCTTACTGCTTATAATTTCCAATGTCACTTTTTTCCACTGTGGGATAGACGTTACACGGTAAATTTTCACTAGGCGTCGCATATGATCATTAAATAAGCTAATTGTTGGTTAAACTCGCCTGAAACGTAAAGTAGCTAAAATAATGCATTAGAGAGGGCAATGTACGAAGACGAGACTACTTAAAATAATATTCACGCCATAGAAAGGTTGCAAATAATTCCCGTAAAGCACTCTATTTAACTGTCTTAATGCACCACATGGTTCTCTCAGTGTTGTGGACAACAAAGGTTAGGATTATCACGTATTTTTGTAGGTTCAGAAATCAATTGCGTGAGATCACATGGAGTAGCAAATATTTCTGCACTTTGGCTAGCAAGATTAGTAGTAGGTAAATATTGAAGCCAGTTAGTGTTATGAACATTGAAATCTCCCAGAATTGGGCTATGGCAGGATGGAAACAGAGGCAGGAGCTTTCAATCTAAGGTAATCGAAGAAGGCTTGAAAGTTACTACAATTGGGAGACCTATAAATGGAACAGTAAAGTTTCAAAGCATAAGACCAAAACGTTAGAACCAAATCACGTCAACTTTTTTATTCTCCAAAGAAGAAGTTCTCTTGCAAGAAATATTGTCCCTGAGATAAGCTTTATACCTAAAGTTAAAGTAAAGATTGTATTGGGGAAATTACACGTCGGGTGAATTGGAGTTTTTAGAGTAAACTTGAGTTTCTAACAGAAACAAAATGTCAGGTTGTAATTGTTCAAGATGGTTAACAGCATTAAAATTAGACCTGATATCGCGGATGTTACAATGGCTAAGAAAATGTGTACTTTGTGACCAAGGTCGCTAGGGTCCTGCCCTCCTGGATATCCGAATTTTACGTCCGGACTGTTTTACCCTAGAAACCACAGCTATCTTTTTTTTTAACTTTAGACTTTAAATCGGATAAAAAGACAGTGACAGTGAAAGAGAAAATAGGATGAGAATGGATTAACGATAAATAAAGGTTCACCGGCAACCCTTACCGTGCTCATAAACAAGTGTTAAGAAGCCCACAGTAAGGGTGGTGGCACCTCCCCGGCTGGCATGGAGTACTCATGGCTCCCTCCTCTAAATACGTTAAGAATAATGTTCAAATTTTGCTTATCGCAATAAATTCTATCAATGCATTTTTTTTTATTATAAAACGTATGTCCTGGAGTAGCCTGGTGCTTAGACCTATAAATATCGTGTAGATTATAGCAAGTGAGTACCTCTTTAAGAAGAATACTTGTGTACGTCCGTGCGTGCGTGAGTGCGTATGTGATATATTAGTAATACATGCCTCATACTTGATTTAATAGCACTAGCAAGCTATTTAGAATAACCCAATTTAGTTTTTAATAACCTTTAAATGCATAAAACTAGTTGTGTTGTTATCTTCTTATAGTGTTTACTGTTTAAAATGTTATTAATAGAACTCATTTTAATTTAGGTTAATCTAATTTGGCACCAAATAGTTAAAAGCAGCTTTCTAGATCTTCTCTTATATTGTGTAATTGGATGTAACTTCGCTGGGCAATAAATCTCAATATTTCTTTTTAAAGAAGACAAATAGGCTGGTTTAAAAACCAATGCCACAGTAATTCTCAAATTCGAAATAAAAAAATATGAAAACAGGTGTCGAGTATGAAGACTACTTTTTTTCGCTACCAGAGTTTCCAGTAATTAACATAAGGTTGCTAACATTAATTGTATGTAACTTCCAATATTTCCAACAAACTATAATTGATGAAACGCACCGTATGAAAAAAATTGCTAATTTTCGTATTTAGTATTAAAAGCAAAATATAGAAATAACATTATCTACTTAAAAATAATTAATCTGAAATCAAGCACCTAAATTAATTAACACGTGCGTGCAAATAAATAAATTCCCGTTAAGTACTGATAAGCCATTGCATAAGAGAATACAAATAATTAACCCGTAAAATGTTATGTAATGGATTTCGAAAGAAAAGTAATTTCAAATATCTTTTGTATGAAATAAACAAACTTAAAAGATTTAAAAGGATTACACCGTTAAGTGTGAATATCGATTTTCGTTTAATATTTCTTAATTAAAAATATAACAAATGTCAGCGAGCGATAACGTATTTTGTATTATAATGAATATCTTGAATGGAAAAGTTAGAAACAAGCGCTATGCATTTATTTAATTTAGAAGTAGGTAAACACCAGCGTTCAAATAAAGCAAATTTCGATCCCGACAAACATAATTAGTCAATGCTTAGTTAGCAAAAAATTTTATAAATTAATTAATTTATACTATAAAAATGTTATTCTGTATAAAAGAAGTTTGAACGTGAAATACGCAAGTCAATATCAAAGGTAACACATGTTTTCCGTCTACGACTGCCGTTAATTACATACAACAATTTTACCGTATCAAAAAAATCACTTATTAGCTTAATTCTAATTAAAGCAATTTCCGACGCTGCCGTCTGAACACAGAGTAAGTGGGGCCTCCCAAGTTTTCGTACCACCACCGTGGCGGAGGTTATATTATTAGGTTGCTCAAGTATTCCGACATCTTTTTTACGGTTATACATTTCCGTCTGAACGTACTATTACTTTTCTTACGTACACTATGTGGTAGAATAGCGCTTGAACTGCTCAATTAGATTTACTTTAGTAATACTGATTTTGAAAGTGACTTAAATTAATGCTTGTACTGAAAAAGCATCGGTTTTGATTCTAATTGCATAAATTTAATTAAATTGAAGAAAGCTTGTATTTGTTAGAAATCATTCATTAGCCATGATCAATCGTTGGTGAAGGACTCGTGTTCGCAAGGAGCGAAACTGTGAACTTAGTCTAATTCTCTAATCAACCTTGAAATAATTTTGTTTTAGCAATATCATTAATCGCCTTCAAACTCTGAATTATCCTTTACTGAGGGACCTGGAGGATTTTGTTTGGAAACCGTATAAGAGTTCAGTATTAGCCCAAACACAATCTGGTCTATGGTATATCTTTGGGAGGTATCCGAAGCACTTTTAACGCATAGCAACCCCTGGAACCGATAGACCGTCATCCGTATTTCTCCGAGGAGTTGAAATGCCGCACCGCAAATGAATATAAATACAATTAATTATATTTAAGTTAAACAATCGGAAAACACCCTTACAAGATGGGGATTAAAAAGGAAGGAGAGCTTAAGCAATATAACGTTGTTTTAAGTAGACGGGGATAACGTTTGCGGAAAATCGGAAGTATATTACAGGAAAGGTGTAAGTATTTCTGAACTATTATATGCTACAAATTGAGTTTGTCATATAATATCGTCAGTAAGGGCAAAAAACTTTATTCTTTGTCTCAAATAATATAGATGAAAACTTAACTTATTTGTCTCGCAGATAGACTATTAAAAGTAAAGTTACAAGGAGATGGAGATCAGATGCCATTTTCAACTTGAAATCATAAAAGAGATACGACGACAACGATCCCTAAAGTGGCTGTTGCATGGTTATTCAAATGCCACCCAATTGTAGATTGAATAACACTTTTCGAATTCTAAATAAAATCAATAAATTTATTTGAGTTTTGACTTGATTGCATAAAAAATTGACCAAAGACTAACTGATAATGATCGTAATTATTTTGTTTACATTAGTATCAACCTTTTTCACGTTTAATGAATGCTGTCGTGGTCCAATTATTATTCATGTGAATATTAAAATTATAATTTACTTCTAGGTAATAAAGGAAAATAATATTGCCATGATACACGAGATGTAATTTTACAAAAATCAAAACGAATGAGCTTTGACAAGTTGACTTTTTCCACTTTTGTGCTCACGTGGCCCAACAAAATGTAATATCGTAGTATTTTCGTAAACAAAACTTCAAAATGAAACTGTTAGACATGTTGACTTTGTATTGTTACTTTCAAGTTCCTTTTTCAATAATGTTTTTTAATTTTAATTAACGGAATACTTTTCTTTGGTATGTGAAATAGGTTGTGAAAAAGTTTATACTTATAAATTTCTTCTTCCGTTTCTTTTAAAATGAAATTCATAAAAAGCATTTCAGTTTAAGGTTGCTTTACTTTCAGAATTGAAAACAAATGTGTGAATTAATTATTTTCCAAATAACGGCGAAATAGAGTATTTTACCTAAACTTCTTTCACATCTTCTAGAGTAGTCTAGATTGTTACTGACATTAAAAATTATTTCCGTTAAAAGGACAACTCTTAATTACCCTACCCTATTCTAGCAATCGATGCTTGAAATACGGATTTAGTGTACTAAGGTTAAAAATAAAAACGTACCGTGGTACCAAAGTTTATATTATGGACAATTGATCGGATTAAGAATTGACCAGAATTTACAGAAACAAATTTAAATTAATGCTCATTAACCGCAATTGTGCATTCAAACAAACCAAATAACTACATGTACCGGTTTAAGTTTCGGTAATGCCTCATAAAGCAACTTATCAAGAGAAAAACTATATGCAGCGGCTGCTGACGTGATACAATTTTTTGGAAGTACACGTTCTGGCTTTATTTCCTGAAGTGAGAGCTACTTTATTTTTAAGTAATGATTGAGTATGAACAGAGGATAGTTTTGTTTATTACGTTTAGTAGTGTACTGTTTGGGACATTCCAGAAACAGTAGTGTTTGTGCTAATTGTTGTACTAGTGATGGTTCTCCACCACACATCATTAGTTGTGGCTCCTGAGGCGTGTGCTTCTTGGAGTGTGTGGCATAAAGGAAACCAAAAATGTAGAGTATGTTTTGTAACGTTTAAAATAAATTCAATGCTTATGCTTCTTGGCTCAAAAACATAATACGCAATCAGTTAATACATATTAAAATAAATCTCATAATAAAAATTTATAAATGAAGAACCAAACCACGCCATTGAATGGGGTTGAAAATAAATTATCAATGAGTTAAAGCAGGTATAACATGAATCATATATTTAAATTCCGAATATTCAGATGACATAACGTTTAGACTAATTTACATCAACGATAATTTTAAAATCTCAATTGGAAATTGTAAAATGTAACGACCCATTACCGATAAACCTTGATATAATATTAGTTGAAATGCTTAAATTTACTGCAGCACTTCTACAGGAAAATATTACTAAATTTAATAAAAGTTGTTCAGGATTAAAATAAACTAACATGCATTTGATAGTCCACATTTTCTTAGTAACAATTACATATTAGTTTTACATGTAATTTTTGCCTTCAAACTTATTGTTGTGAAATTTAGGGACAAAGACACTATTAGTTAAGGCGAATTTGAAAATATAATAGAAAATTGAAACTTGATTTTATTAATCGATTTTGCTTGATAAAAAGGGTAGTGCATATATGTATTATAAGTTCCATATAAATTATCAGGTTAAAGTTTTATATTAGATTAAAAAAATATTCATAGGTACAATCAGGGGAAATAAAACTTTCCAAGACGGACATGATGTTAGTTACAGTTTGTCAACTTTATGCGGTAAAGTTTATTGATCGAGGCTTAATTATTAAGCTAATTGATTGGTAAAAAATAAATCAAAGTTTCACGAGATGTTAGGGCATAATTTACAACGATCACCATTTGCATTAGTTTTAACAGTTAACTTATAACCCATTGTTGAGAGTGTGTTTAATCTCAAGTATTTAACAAAAATCGCGTATTATTAAAATTTCACAGCTACTAAAACAAAATATAGGTTCGCGTTCATAAAAAATAGGACCAGCATGCACAATTTCAACCACAAATAAATAAAGATAGTACACACCATAATTAGCAAGGGCGAATATAATATAACATCAATCACAAAACGACACAATCCTGTAACCAGGAGATACATAAATAATTAGATTAATTATTGTATTTTTTGTATAAATATAATTTTTATCTCTTTCAATGCGTTCATAAAGAAAATAGGCAACATTCTAAAAATAAATACAATAATATATATCAGATGGACAATTGAAACTTCATGTTAGATAGACGTTAACAGACATATTGATGCGAACACACGCACACACCCACACACACCCACAAACACCCATACACGCCTACACACACTCACACACACGCACACCCACACTCGCCCACAACCACACACGCACAACACGCACACACGTACACACACGAGCACACACGTACACACACACACGAGCACACACGTACACACGCACACACTCACACACGCACACACCCGCTCACGTGTACACCCACACACACCCACACACACAGCACACACACACCCATGGACACCCACACACACCCACACACCTACACACACACACACCCACACCCACACACACACACCAAAACTCCCACAGACGCCCACATACAGACCCACACTGCACACGCACACACGCACATACTCACACACTCACATACGCACATACTCACGCACGCACAAATGCACACACACGCACACGCGTACACATGGGTACCCTCACACACCCGCACACAACACACACCCATCCTGACAAAGCCACACACATCCACATATATCCACACACCCAAACACACACCCACACACATGCACCCATCCAAGCAACCAACACACATGCACATACACGCACACGCGTACACACAAGCACACCCACACACCCACACACACCGACACACACAAGGACTTAAGCACGCACGTGCGCACGCACCCACGCGCACACGCGCATATAAGCACACCCACACACTCACACACACCTACACATACCCCCCACAAACACCCACACACCCATTCATACTCTCACACACATCCACACACATCCCCACAAACCCACACACGCCGACAACCACATACGCAAACACGCACACACACGCACACGCACACACGCAAGCACACGCGCACACACGCACACACGCACACACCCACACGCACCTACACACACCCACACACCCACACACACCCACACTCTCACACACACCCACATACACACAAATACTACACACGCACAAACGCACAGACGCACAGACGCACACACTTACACTCGCACCCACGCACACAAGCACACACGCACACACGAGCACACCCACACACACCGAGACACCCATACACACCCACACACACACGCACGCACGCACGCACGCACACGCACGCACGCACACACACACACCCACGCGCATGTGCTCGCGTCACGGACTTAAGCACGCACGCGCGCACGCACCCACGCGCACACGCGCATATGAGAACACTCACACACTCACACCAACACTTTGACACACATACACCCCCACAAACACCCAACACCCATTCACACCCCACACACACCCACACACATCCCCACACACCCACACACGCCCACAACCATATACGCACACACGCACAAGCACATACTCACACGCATACAGACACACACACACACGCGCACAGGCACACACGCTCACACGAGCACACCCATACACCCACATACACCCACACACACCGACAGACGCCCATACACACACCGCACGCGCGCGCACGCGCACGCGCGCACGCGCTGCGCCCGCCGCGCCACGCACGCACGCACGCGCGCGACACACACACACACACACACACACCACACACACACCACACACACACACACCACACACACCACACACACACACACACCACACACGCCACCACGCACGCGCACGCACCCACCCACCCACCCACCCACCCACCCACCCACCCACCCACGCACGCACGCACCCACCCACCCACCCACCCACACCACCCACCCACCCACCCAACCCACCCACACGCACGCACACACGCACCACACACACACACACACACACACACACACACACACACACACACACACACACACACACACACACACACACACACACACACACACACACACACACACACACCACACACACACACACACACACACACACACACACACACACACACACACACACACACACACACACACACACACACACACACACACACACACACACACACACACACACACACACACACACACACACACACACACACACACACACACACACACACACACACACACACACACACACACACACACACACACACACACACACACACACACACACACACACACACAAACACACACACACACACACACACACACACACACACACACACACACACACACACACACACACACACACACACACACACACACACACACACACACACACACACACACACACACACACACACACACACACACACACACACACACACACACACACACACACACACACACACACACACACACACACACACACACACACACACACACACACACGCCCATGTCGTCGCGCCACGGTCTTGAGCACTCACGCACCCACGCACACACGAGTTTATGAGTACACCCACACACTCCCGCACACCGGTCCGCCTTATTTCGACGCGCCACTTCGATGCTTCCATTTTGACACCGCCGCTTTGACGCGAGATCGTTTTGACGCGACATCATCTCGACACGAGATTATTTCGACGCGAGTTCATCTCGACGATACATCTTCTCGGCGCGAACCCATCATTTAAATAATCACGTTTTGTATTATTGATTCATTCAACGGTATAATATAAATCGGACCGTCTTATTTCAACGCGGTCACATCGATGCTCCTGTTACGACACCACTATTTCGACGCGAACTTATCTCTCCCCATCAGAATCACATATACGACTATTATTATAATTAATAGACTAAGCGGTATCTGTTTTGGGTGGGATGTTTTCCATATGATCGGATTTTTTTTGCTTTACTCGCTCCAAAATGGTACTAGTAATAATAATTTCACTATGCGCGGGTCCAAAACCTGTGCTCAAATTTTTATTAAACAAAATGTTAAAAACACATGAAAATTTTAGATTTTTATTCTTTGAACTAGAATATCTCAAAAGCTATTCATTTCATTTGATGGTCTGATAGTTTTGTACAATAATTTTGCAATCTATATTTTGGAAAAAAATTATAATTCTTGAAAATAAACAGAGTAAACTAAGACCTAGATACTTGAAAATTTAATGACATATAGCACTCAAATAAATTTTGAAAATTGAATTCCATTAATTAGAGAGCGAATTTTTAAACATTTGTGTAAATAGTGGCTTATAGACAATTAGAATAACTTTGCGAATTATACATTTTTTTATATTTAAACTTATATTGAAAGTATTCGGAATTATTTGTTAAAAAGTTCCAAAATTAAAAAATTTAAAAAAATTAGTACAATAGGCTTAAATATCAGTACTTAATGTTATATAAGATATAAAAATGAATACAAATTAAGAATATTTTTTATTTTATTTATTTTTTAAGCGCTGTATATTTTATGTTAATACCATACAAGATGTAATCATTTTATTTCAATTTTTTTTTCATACGAATTATGTTTTTAATTTTTTCTTATTTTCATATTTTAAGAAGCGTCTTTTTGAATACTAAATATAAAAAAAATTTATATTTCCCAAAGTTATTCTAATTGTTTATAAGCCCAGAATTTACACAAATGTTTAAAAAATTGCCATGGTTCTCCTAATTAATGGATTTCAATTTTTCAAAAGACATTTGAGAGTTTGAGTGCTCTTTATTATGTCATTAAATTTTCAAATATCTAGAGGTCTTAGTTTAGGCTCTTTTTTTTTCAAAATATAGATTGCCAAATTATTGTTCAAAAACTATCAGACCGATTTTAATGAAATTTGGTGTGGTGATTTATCATACCTGTTATATGAGTACGCGAAAAAAAAATTTCAAAGATACATTTTTTCATTGTTTTTTGCTATTTTTGCAATACGAAGAAGGTATTCTTCGATTTTAAATTAGCTGCTTTTTGTGTATAATTTAATTACGAAACTTTTTTTCCTTTGCAACTTTTCTCTGAAATAAATAGCTTTTGAGTTCAAAGAAAAAAAAGCAAAATTTTTCAGGTTTTTTTAATATTTTGATTAATAAAAAAATGAGCACATGTTTTTGGACCCGCGCATAGTGAAATTATTATTAGTAGTACCATTTTGGAGCCATTAAAGCAAAAAAATTCGATATGGAAAACATCCAAACATGGCCATTTTAAAACAATACCGTCTGGTCTAATATGCCATTTCACATTTTTGTAAATAAGGCGTGATTAAAATGAAAAAAACAACACTTGTGTTATATCAATTTAATCATAAAAGCCAACAGTTGAGGAATTATTTGCATTATTTTCCTGTTTACAAAATGACTTAAAATATATATATATATATATATATATATATATATATATATATATATATATATATATATATATATATATATATATATATATATATATATATAAACCTTAATTCATAAGAAAATTGTGTGCTATTCCTCTTAGCTATTCTGTGATTTCGCGATTTTCGTAGTCTTGAGCTAATGGTAAAATACGTCGATCTGCCAGTGCATACCTACAACGTTTTCTTGGTGCATCATCACCGCGAACAAAGCGCTCATAAACTTGGTCAATAGATTTCTGAACACCGCGAATCCCATCAATAAATTTCCATAAGGTTGGATGATCTAGACCAAATTCAGATTGCAAGCGTCTATGTGCCGCTTCAGTATAATTATTTGTGCGTGATTCATTATTTAAGGTTCTCGTATAACAGGACCAAATTCTAGAATCGAATAGAGGTCGACGTCGGCGATTGTTACGTTGCATTCTACCAATATACGTATCCTCAAAATAGTCCAAAATTGGTTCCAATTCATTCGGCAATGAGTTATTTAACGCTTGCAATCCGTTTTTCAGGTCATTAATTGGGACAAACGCAAGAGCAGCAATCATGCGGGCATGAAGTGCAAAATCAGAATTATCATTGTATCGACTTATGTATCAATTTTCTCTTTAAATTCTTCACTAAGTGGAATAAACACCCATTCAACACCGAATGAGGAAAATTATATTTGAAAGCATTAATTACAGCCAGTTCAAAATCCAGAGATATCTGAGACGGTTGGAAATTTGGCTAAGTTTTACAAATTAAATGTACCATGCGCGTCTAAGTCTCTTCTGTTTTATTTGGCAACAGTGGATATACAATGGGTAAAACGAAACCTCCACGTTTTGCCATTATAACAAAGATCTAAAAAAACCAATTTACACAACTCAAAAATTCATGTAGATATGTATCAATCAAATGTATGTTTTGAATTTATCGTATGAATAAAAAAACCTAATATGTATTTAATTTTAATTTTACGTATCATCGAAGCATAATGAACTTTTAACGTGTCATTCTTTATAAGAATAACAGATTACATCACTGAAGGATACTCACCTGTTGAAATAAGTTGGGGGTAAGTCAAAAAGTCCCATCAACGTAAATTTTTCTTACGTGCATAATCCACGTTTGAAAACTGGCTTTACCAAAAATGATAATTCTCATGTCGTCACCAAATCCAGAATCAGCAAGTAAAAAATTGTCTTCTCCATAATTCTTGTAATTGTCAGGTATTACAATAGATGCGCGATCCAGAGGTTGTGCTGGTGCTGCATTAACCAATTTTCGGGAACTTTGAACTATTCGTCACACAGCATTTTGACTTGGAAAACTACCCATAGCTCCACCCGACATGGTTTGAGTGATATTGGTACGGATTTGATTTGGGATTTCTCGAGCTTCGATAGCTCGCCGTTTAATTGCGTTAATTGTATGCACCACTTCGACCCGCGCAGCATTACTACCATGGCAATGCGTACTGACAATCCGAACAAACTCGTCACTTACAGCGTCTGTATAAATACGACCTTTACATCGAATATTTTTATTTAGTTCAACATCACGCCGCCATGATTTTTTCGTATCATTAGCAACTAACTTGTCGAAACAATACAGGTATCCATTGTGTTCATATTTTTCCCTGTAGCGAATTGAACGTATCATTGTGAACGCAATTTTATTAATCGTAAGGCACGGGAAGAATTACTAAATGCAAAATCGAAACCTGCATATTTCTGCAAAATTATCATCCCCCCTTTCATATATTTGAATTGTGTGTTATTAGAAATACCAAAGAATTTTAGTTCTTTTGTAAGTAATTGTTTCTTAAGTCTCATTTCATTATAATTTAGCAAAAAGCGTTGTTTGCTTTATCTGTGTTTAATAGTAACGGAAATCTGATACTTATCAAAGATTATTTTCAACTGTATCTAATCCCTTAATTTGCATTTTTCATTAAACGCAGATTTAATGGAAACACCTTTGCTAATGTTTGTTTAATGAGACTTCAGTATCAGTAAGACTTTTTTCTTTGTTCATTGACCCGTTGATTGATAGATACTGTGAATGAGGATTACGAGTTAAGAGGTATAAGAACTTACTTGAGATGTAACAAATTGTACATTTACCGAACTGTTATATTGATACCAGGATTATGGTTGGGTTTTTAAATTTTTTATATTTCATAAATTTGTTCTAACATCCCAAGTAATTTTTAAAGATTTAAACCTTATGCAAGGAAAGTTCCTTGTCTGAAATTTTAACATTTACCGAGAAAGATAAGTTTGTAACTGTTTAAATTTACATAAAATATAAATTAAAAATAGACGATTTAAACCTCAAAGTATTTTTATGATGTGTAATAACGGTGAAAGCATTTTCATACGTATATTTTTAGTTTGAACGTATTGTAAAGGCGGTATTAAGCTCGCGTCAAGATGATCTCGCGTCGAAGCGGCGGTGTCGAAGTGGAAGCGTCGAAGTGGCCGCGTCGAAATGAACTGTTCCGGTCTGTGGAGATAATCAGTAGGAGCCAAGAAGGAACATCCAGCTATTACATGTTCAATGGTTTCAAAAGGTACATTGCATTTTCTACAAAAATCTGAAACATTAAAACTCATAATGCGCTTTTTGTAATTATTCGTATTTATTACTCCATCTTGAATAGCATATATGAATCCCTCTGTTTCAAAATGCAATGTACCCCTTTTCAACCAGTCTACTCACATCTCCTTATCAATTCCCGCAGAATCCAAAAGTGTCGGGTGCTATCTTATTTTTCCAATTAATTTTAATTTTGGTTCACAATCTAAATCTGTTTTGTTTAAGTTAAGTCCCGCAAATTTTTTTATCCAAATTAATAAGAGTTTTAGTAAACGAATTATTGTTTGAGATTTACATAAATTAAATAAATTTAATAAACCTCAACCCCCAAATTTTCTTTTGATGTATAATCTTTCTAATGCAGATTTTTTATGTAAATATCTGTGTTTATTTAACATTTTTCTAGTTAAGATATCCATGGCATTTAAATCTGTGTCCGACTATTTTAGAATTCCAAAAGAATACGATAAGACAGGAACCGTATGGAACGCCGTTTTACTTTTTAATGCATCTTTTTCCAGACTTTTTTTAAATATAAGTGTAATCTAATTTTCACTATTTAAAAATGTTTTAAAAATATCACTCATGATAAAATTAATTATTAAAAATATCAGTCATGATAAAATTTATGTTTAAAAATATCACTTATGACTTTCTTTAAATATAACTGTAATTTAATTTTCACTATTTAAAAATGTTGTCATGATAAAATTAATGTTTTAAAATATCACTCATGATAAAATTAATTATTAAAAATATCAGTCATGATAAATGTAAATAGTACAATTAATTTTATCATGAGTGATATTTTTAAACGTTAAATTATATGACTATTTATCATTAATTTTCATATGAGTAAATATTTTTATCATGAGAAATTTTAAAACGTCTCTGTTGATTATTTAAAAATATCACCATGATAAAATTAATGTTTTAAAATTATCATTATGAAAAATTAATGATTAAATATATCAGTCGTGATAATATTAATTATCTTTCTATTTAAAATTATCACTAGTGAAAATTTTAATTGTGATATGAGAAATTACCGCATGCGGTAAATTTAGTAACTACTTGAGTGAACTATATTCAATAAAGTAGTAACCAGTGTACTTTGTACTTCCGTGATTGAACCGCTATCATTTCGTTTATGATCCTTATGTATTCTGTCATTTGATAGAAAATTCCACAATATTTAAAGGTAGGTATTTTTTATTATATTTTAAAATGTTAAGAATACAACCTTTGTAAGCTTTTGTTTTTGCTGGAAATTTTCAGATATAGCTACTATCATCATATATTTCAAACAGACTCTTTAGAGTAAAGGAGGATGAATATTCCGACCTAAAATAAATAAGAGCTTATAAAATTGTTAGGTCCCATTCTGTACTTGTTACATCGGTGGTCTGCCAATCCAAGAAGATACCACATTAGCAATGTATGCCGATGATACCGCTCTCCTTGCAACTGATTACGATCAAGAAAGATTAGGAGGTACGCTGCCAAACATAAGACAAGATTACACCTTCGTGTCAACATGAAAGCTCTTCAACTACTGGACAACCAACACCAGGTCCGGAGACTCAAGAAGATCAAATCATTTGATCTCATGTAGTATACTGTATGAAAGCAGAACATGGTGCGTAAGTGATAGTATAACTAGTTATTTGATAAACCTTATTAGAGAAAAATTAATGGTTAGTCTTTTGAGACTAGTTTTAATAGTTAGACCACAACAGCAGTTGTTTTACACACACAAAAAAAATCTGCTCAATTAGAAATACAGAATCCTACTAGCTAGACAACCATAACTAAATTCATCTAGTCATTAATGTGTATAACTGAAAACGGTATGCATTCGTACTGTGGGTTCCGTCAATACAAATTTTTTAAATTGATGAGACTGATAATTTATCATTATTATGTGACAAAAGTCTAAGTAGTAGATTCCCATCATCCTTTTCACTGTTCATTAAAATACAAAATATTGCGAGACATATCTTTATTCAACTCATAAATTAACATGACTCATCATCTGATGTTGTCTGGTACCATAATGTATTTTCAAACTTGATGCTGAGTCCGCCTTTGGGAGCTGATCCTATGAGTATCTGCTAAACCAAACTTACTATTATTTTGAAAATTTGTGACAGAGTAATGATGTTAGGGCTAACTCATCTAAAATATTTTCATGTTCGTACCACTTCCGGTTATACCGGAAGTCGGTACTTAGTCGCTTATTTTAAATGGAACACCCCGTATATTAATACATTTTTGGATTCTATGTCGAATTTTAAGGTAAGTTTGTTAAATAAACTAGATACGAAATTTCAGTCGTTTTAAAAAAAACCATTTTTCTAAAAAAATTGACAGATGCGGTCTTAGTAATAACTCGTTAATTGTTCTGTTCCTGTCAAACAATTTGAATAAAACTTTGAGGTGTTGTAGGCAAAGGTTTATTGCAACAGTCTGCAAAAAATGACATTTGTATTTTTCATAAAAATAAAATTATGAATGTCTAAACTTGACTATCAAAAAATGCAAGTTACTTAAAAAAATCAAATGGAAACCCCTATTTTTTATTACTCAGATCGATTTAACGTCAAAAATTAAGGTAAGTTTGTTTAAAACTTTATTTGCCTAAACGTAACAGTTTCATACTTATTATCAAAAAGTCCCAATTTTAAAATTTGTGATAAAATGAGCTACATACTTAAATCTAGTATTCCTTGTTCGTGGTCACCATGGAAACCAAATAATTGAGAATTGAAATAAAGAAAAATTGAATGTTACTGCAAAAATTATAAAATTGATAATTTTGTGACCAAAAGTCATTTTTGCCAAATAGAAATTTTCTAATTTTTTTTCAAATTCGATATACAACATAAGTGAAAAATTTAATACTTTATGAGTAAATCGAAAACTACTTTTACTGCGGAGGTAGTAACGTACTTATCAGTGCATTCTTACCGATAAAGTCCTTATTCAGTATTTCTTGCTCGTGATCAAATGTAAATTAATTTACAAAAATTTCAAAATGTTGGTTAGACGCAAGACATTGTTGAACCCGTCTTATAACGGCTTCATTTGTAGTTTGAATTTCTTGTGGAAAGGAATTGAGGCATTTTGCACTTTAATGCAATTCTTTAGTCGTTAGGTGTTGCATAAACAATATTTTTAATTCCCCAAAAATTCAATAGGGCTAGTACAAGCACCGATTGACATTCTAATTCCGTAACATGAACCCTATCAGTTTTAAGTGAGAAGGACAGAATAAACTGTAGAGCCGTAATCAGTAGTAACAGCACAAATGATTTATAAAAATGCAGTAATGTTTCTTTGTCGGCACCTCAGGTTATATTAGACAACATTTGATTATATTAAGTTTTTTTTTGACTTGGTTTCTAACATTTCGATATGTTCTAAATATAATCGACAATCGAATATAATTCCATGAATAAATACTGGTCTAAAACTTTTAGTTCCATATGTACAAAGTCGGGTCATAATGCTTAGTTTATCTGCAGAATTATGGCGTTTTTAAAGAGAATTGAAAAATACTTTGCTTTTTACATTTAGAAATTTGTGTGTACTTCTTCTTGCAGTTCTTCTATACTTTTTGATCTTACAAATATAATTAAATCATCCACGTACAAACACAATACAGTGGACGATTTATTATTGCTGCCAGTTCATTCAATGTATTAATCAGATCCTGGTATTCCGTTTTTGTATTTGACCGATGAGTATTTGTGTGCCTATGCTAGTTCTAATGTTCGATTGAACAAGAAGTTTAATAAGTGAGATTACTTAGTTTCCATTCATATAATGTCTTGATTATTTTGTATCTCCATGTGAGGTTTCCCAGGTCGAAACATACTGCCACCATGCCTCTTTGCAAATGTTGAATATTATCTTCAAGATATGTTAGAAGATAATTGTAGAATGAAATTGGAAACCTGTTTGCTGTTTTGAAAGTAGTAATTACCTCTAGGTACCACATTAACTATCCAGTTTTAATTAAACAAGAGGTAAGTGATATTGGGCGGTAGTTTTCAGCTAAAGTGATATGTTTACCAGGCTTAAGAACAGGGACTATTATTATTTGTCGCCAAGTTTCAGGGAAAGTACTAGTTTCAAATATTATGTTGTATATATCTAATACGAATTTTTGATTTACCTAAGGCTCTTTTTAATCCTTCAGACGTAAAAGGTACGTTATATACGTAATTTTCTTCAAAGCTAAAATCTATTTCTTTTTCAGATTGTTTCTTTATCGTTTTAAAAACTTCACTGTACTGTTATGAATTGTAGACAGAATAGAAATGTTCCGCAAAAGCCTCAACGATTTGGTTTTGCTCTGCAATATCTTTATTTTCGTACATAAGTAACCTTGACGGTTTGTCATGACTTTTCCCTGCAATACTTTTAACTTTCTTCCCAACGTCAGATATTGAGGTATTACAGTTAATGGTTGACACATAATTCTGCCAGGAGGTCCTCTTACTTTGATTAAAAGCCCTTCTTGAGATCACACGAGCTTTCTTAAACTCAATAAGGTTGGTTAAAGTTGGATTCCTTTTAGAAATGTTCAACATTCTTTTTTTTTGTTTGGATTGCGCTTCGCACTTTCGCATTCTACGAAGGGACGTTA
This sequence comes from Vesta saturnalis, assembly GCA_036346205.1. Classification (NCBI taxonomy): domain Eukaryota; kingdom Metazoa; phylum Arthropoda; class Insecta; order Coleoptera; family Lampyridae; genus Vesta; species Vesta saturnalis. Next base: position 2,771,420 of record JARFJB010000683.1, on the reverse strand, counting down.
GAGGTTTTGTAGGTTTCACTCGTTTGAGGAATACATTTCTCAGCTACGCTTATTATGTTATCAGTAAAGTTTCGAACTTGATCTTCCACCCTTTCTTTTGATTTTGAAGGGCATTCGCTGAGCATTCCAGAAAAATTTTCCCAGCTGCTTTTTCAGTAATCCATTTCCTTGGATATTTTTCTAGTTGAATTTGGGAGTCTGGTAACACAATGTTTATTGGGCAGTGAACACTATTGTGGAAGTCTTCGTGCACTTTCTAGTTTAAGCTTAGTGCTAAAGTGAGTGAACAAAAAGTAAGGTCTATTGCTGTTAAATTGTTTGATCTTAAGTTTAGATGTGTAGGGGATCCAGTATTTAAAATGGTTGATGGATAATTTTCCATCACTTGTTCAATTATTCGACCTAGTTGTTCGGTTAAGTTAGAACCCCAAACTACAGAATGCGCATTGAAGTCTTCATGCAGTATAAATGGAGGAAGCTGCCGAATACTATCAATGTCATTCGCATCCCAATTAAATTCTGGGAGGTAGATGTTGCAGATAGTTGCTTTTATGGGCACTTCAATTTGCACAACAATAGCTTACAACTTAGTGTTAATGTTAATGCTCTTTGTGGGAATATTGTATTTTACATATATAGATACACCTCCACTAGCTCTATTGTTTACTGTGTAATTTCTAAAGAATCCTTTATAACCTCTTAGATAAAACTGTTCTACCCATTTTAAGCGGGTTTCTTGAAGGGAGATGCAGAAAGGTTCATATTTGACTAGAATCATTTTCAGGTCACAATAGCGTGTCTTTATTCCGTTGAGTTCCACTGACTGATGCTTTCGTGTAATTGAATGTAAAAACTTATGTTAATATAAAATCTTTTATAGACCAACAAATTTTGATATATATATATATATATATATATATATATATACATATATATATATATATATATATATATATATATATATATAAGGTGTATTTTAAAATCACCGACAAACGAAAACTGGAGATTCTATGATTCAAATAAGACAAAATTATCATAAACGCTTTCCGAAAATGCTTCAACCGAGATACAGGTTGATTAAAAATAATTTTAAGATTTTTTAAGATTCCTCAAAACTACAAAAGATATTACACTGAGATTTGGTACACCTAAATGTCTAATTAAGTACAATTAATCAGGTGAGTTTGAGTCAACTGGATCCATCCAGTGGCGTAGAATATGTTAAGTTAATCACTTTAAGTAAAAAAACGCACGTCCCTGCTTTTTGAAGAAATATTTTTTGTTAAATTCAACATTTAATTCTGCAAATAAAATCATATTAGTATTTTTTCGATTCCACCGTTTTTGAAATATTTTGATTAACATAAACGACTACATTATTCAGTAATAACCAAATTAAATAAATCAGAGATTGTTTTGCATTTGACGTTACGTATCTATGTTTCAAAATAGTTGCATTTACGCGTGTTTTGTAATTCATTGTTTGTGTCTAATTCAAAAATGAATTATTCCAAACGAGAACTGTCGATTGCATTTATGTTATGGAATACTAATTCAATGCTGTGCAGCTGCTCGATTTATGAACAAAGATTTATAGAAGACATCATAGGTTTAGAGTATGGAAGTTTAAAAGGAACCAGTTGAAATTGAGGAACAAATTTTAGATAGAGTTTTGAAAATTCATCAATAGTACGGTGAGTTAGGTTTAGAATTTGGTGTCGCATAGAAAGTCTTGGAAAGTTTTCAGAACAAAATTTACATCCCTTTCCCTACAAAAGTGCATTTATTGCCTGCTGACCATCCTCGTCGAATAAATTTATGCGAATGGTTTTTAAATAAAAATTCTGAAGATGTACAATTTGTTAGAAAGTTATTGACCATTGATGAGTGTATTTTTCCCGAAATGGAATAATAAACTTGCATAATTCCCAGAAATGGTTAGATGAAAATCAGCATCTAACTGTAGTTACAGCTCATCAAGATAGATTTTGTGAAAATATATGGATAAGTGTACTAGACGATCACCCAATCGGACCTATGTGTTTTCCTCAACGACTTAATGGCGAATTGTATTTAAATTTTTTGAGAAAAAATTTGCCAGAATTGTTTGACGACGTACCCTTAGATGTATTTCATGCATGATGGTGCACCACCACATTCTACACGAAACGTCAGAGAATTTTTAAATGCATGGTTCCCTAGACGCTGGATTGGACGAGGAAGTGAAGCACCGTGGCTGGCACGATCGCCAGATTTAAACCCATTGCATTTTTTTGTGTGGGGGTATCTGAAAACTGGTGTCTATTCTGTTAAAATTGATAATCGAGAGCAACTTTGGAATCGCATACAGATGGAATGCGATGAGATTACGGCTATGCCACAAATTTTTCAGCGTGTTAGGTTTCATTCGTTAAGAAGAAATACAAGCTTGCATTCAAAAGGAAGGAGGACATTTTGAACAATATGTATAAAAATAATTATTATTTTCTTTTTGATTCCTTCAATATCTCTTTAATAATGTACCTAATAGTTAACTGCGTTATTTTTTGTGAAATAAAACAAATTTTTATTTTTATTGAATAATGTGTCGTTTACGTTAATGCAAAATATTTCAAAAACGGGTGCCGTGATTTTATTTGCAGAATTAAATGTTGAATCTATTAAAAATATTTCTTCAAAAAAACAGGGGCATGGTTTTTTTACTTAAATTGATTAACTTAAAATATTCTACGCCACTGGATGGAGCCAGTTGATCAAACTCACCTGATTAATTGTATTAATTAGACATTTAGGTGTACCAAATCTCAGTGTAATATCTTTGTAGGTTTTGAGGAATCCTTAAAAAGTATTTTTAATCAACCTGTATCTCGGTTAGGAAGCATTTTCGGAAAAGCGTTTATTATCATTTTTGTCTTATTTTGAATCATAGAATCTCCAGTTTTCGTTTGTCGGTGATTTTAAATACACCCTGTATATATATATATATATATATATATATATACATGAATCTTATCTAATTCAAACTAAACTCATCATTCTACAAAAAGTTCATATGTAGGTCCAATGCTTTTTCGAACAGGGTGTCAAGTTGAAAAAGAAATCCGATTTCTTCGACATTTTCGACTGTTTCGAAATAATTTCATGAAATTTCGTACGGGGTTTTTTGGGACAGTTGTTTGAACATTTATCAAAAGAACATGTTTACTTTAATATTAATTTCTTTTTTTTCTTTTTAATGTCGGATATTTTAGTGCTCCTTACAAAAGTTTTAAATAAATAAATATTGTGAGCTTTAAATGCGTTTTCTCAGAAAAGGTTGCTCTAGCGACATCACTAAAATATACCTTTTCTAGGAGAAAGATAAAATCGATGACATACAGTGTAGCACAAAAAATTGCAACGATTTAAAGGGTCGAAATGGTTGCTGGCCTAGAAGCCACAACTAAATTGACCACAAATTTGAATTTGTCATCTCAAAACCACCGTATACGAAATTTCATGAAATTATTTCGAAACAGTCGAAAGATATTGAAGAAACGCGATTTCTTTTTTCATTTGACATGTATCTCAAACGAAGCATTTAAGGTACAATGAACTTTTTGCTTAGAATGATGAGTTCTAGTACTTTTTAATTTTGGATTAGATAAGATTCGCCCTGTATATATATATATATATATATATATATATATATATATATATATATATATATATAATTTGTGTATTCGGTCGATAGCTCCTTAGCAATTAAAATTAGAAGATAAGTTTAAATACGAAAGTTGTCTATTTTATAAGCTGCATAATCTAAAAATAGTTTGGTTTCTACAGGGTATAATATAAAAGCGGTACAATATAGAACTTTTGATTTTTAAATGGAACACCCTATGTATAAAAACTGACATTTTTATGTAGTACTTCAATTATGCGTATCTCAGTTATTTTTAAAGATAAAAAAATAATCTTTAGTATATAATTTATTCATACATGAGCTTACTTTAAGCTATTGTCAAAACTGGACTTCAATATACAGTGACCACAAAAATTAAAATGCTATATCTTCATTTTTTTAATGGCACATCTTATATTTTTTTAATGCCTTGTCTTTGTCTATTAATCGGCTTTCATTTCTGTTAAATATGTTCTATACCTATCTCTAATAGTTTCGGAGATATTTAAGTTTGTTCAATTATTTTCGTTGATAACACTAAAGAAAAGTAAAATTAGTCGGTCAAAGCAAGCTATGAATACATACGAAACTAAAAAACCTATTAACTGAAATACAAACACTTAAAATTATAAAAAATGATCAATGTGACCACCATTTTGTTGCTGGCAAACATGAAGTCTTTGAATGAACGGGTGATCACAAAAATTAATTCAACAACGTAAACTTGAAAATGCTATATGTTCATTTTTTTAAATAGCGCACCCTATATTTTTAACGCCTTGTCTTCTATACCCAGTGTTGTGAGATCAAGATTCAACTTTTCATGAGCACAATGTTAGAAAATCATGAGATTGATAATAAAAATCATGAGACAATAAATATTTAGTATTTTATTATTTTGCCGTTTTTAAACATTTTATGTTTCCATCCATACCATAATATAGGGCGTCGTGTATTGAATTAACCTTAACCAAACACCTTATACTTATTTGCATTAACTTCTGCACGCTGCGTTGCCAATTGGTATTGATGTTACTTTATGTAAATTTTAAAGTGAATTAACATTAATAAAGGGTTCTGAAGGAATTTATCCTAACCTAATCTGATTAATAAAACTATTATTTTAAGAATACAAATAAATATTCTAATGGCAACACCGACGGAAGTCAGGGTTATTTAATTTATATTGACTTGCAGTACCGACAACCTATTAACGAAGTGTTAGTGATAAAACAAAAAGTAGAAAACAGTTGGCAATGAATTGTTGCTTTTATTTAAATTAACTTAGGTGATCTTGTTTTTAATCCTTACAGTTCTTTACTTTTGTAACTTCAATTCATTGTAGTAATTAACACACAATCAAACAAAACTGCACTAGTGTCCTTTATTAACTTTGCAAAAGTTAAACAAATGAAAGCAACAGGGTCATACCGCATAGCTAATAGATCTTGGTTCTTAGAACATTACCCAAATTTGAAGGCAGTTATTTCTTATTATTCCAACACTTCACATGTAAACTAGTTTCAAGTAATTATGTCATCACTCAAAATTTTGAAACACTGCATTGAGAAAACATTTATTTAAAAAATCAACAAAACACAACTCATAACTGTTATATTTTAATATAAACTTGTAAGTTGTAACAATAACACAAAAGAAACTAAAACTAGGCTCAAATTAATTAAACTATGGTAGAAAATCAACAAAATTTTAGGATTACTCAGAATCTGAATTTGCATATATTTTGCTATTTAAGCAATTTACTAATTTAGGTAAAATTGGAACAATTTTTTTCATTTTTTGATACCAAATCTTTAGTGTACAAAATAGCGGCTAATGTGGATGTTTTTAGTCTGTTTCTGATTCTTGTTTTATTTAAGTTGATTTGAGAGAAGATTCTTTCTACATTTGCACTTGAATGTGGTAAGCTTAATAATATGAATACAAATTCAGTTAAATTGGGAAATCTAGGAGTAATATCGTTTATCGATTTAATACCAGCTATGTATTGCCAAAATTCACAAATATCACTAGAATCATTTTGGATTTGAAAATTTCTTAGTTCTAACCACTCATTATCAATTGTCTGAATGTCACAGGATATTACATTTTGAAACAATACAGACACTTGGGATATTGATCTAATTTTTCTAGATTTAACAACTAAAGGATCCAGAAATTCAAGATTTTTAATTAAGCTCTCCTTGAGGAAAACCTAGATAAATTTGATTTACACTCTAGATAAAAATTCAAACAATTTAATTTTACCTTTTCCAATCGGTTTTTTTCTAAATTACTTGAATGTATTGCTGCACAGAAATACATATCTTCTAGTTTCAAAAAATTCTGTGGATTTTAACATCAATGTCTCCTATAGAAGTAAAAGTAAGGACGTCTTCTTTACATAAAAGTCAAAAACGTTTTCACCACATTGGAAATTTCTTTGTACAATATTTGCATTTTGGTGACTGCTTTTGCATAAGCTTGTTTAAATTATTAAAAAATACAGTTTAAGCCATAAATTCTAAATATAAATGATTTTCAGGTTTTGAAAGTTTATCCAATATTTGTGCAGCAAATATTGTGCTTTGAAGTTGATCTATAAAATAGAGTTTTAAGGCATTGATGTATAAAATCTTTTAACGACCAATTCGAGGGACAACCAACGGGTTTTAAGGATGAAGTATTTTGCCGGTTTCACATTAGCAAAATCCTGAAATTCTCTGTATTCTTCAATTCTTTTGGACTATTTAAAAATAATTTAGATCTAGAAAGATTGACAAATGTATTCTCATAATGAAAATAACTATTAAATTTATAGATTACCTTTCTAACAAGTTCTTCAACTTCCGCAGGAATTTTCACAAGAATATAGCACACAGGTGAAAAGTATGGCAAATACATTTCATTACAAAAATATGGAATGTCTTCCTTGAGTCTACTAACTAATGAATTTCTTGTCCCAACCATATTGTTTGCTCCATCGGAAGCAAATCCAACAAGATTTTGTTTATATGGAATATCATTATTTAAAAGAAATTTATAAGAGTTTGATATAATGTTATTCCTTGTATCAGAGACAGGAATAAGAGCTAAAATAATCTTCTATTTTGAGATTCCACAAATTCTAACTACTAGACATAAATGCTTTGTCGTTGTTACATCTGTCGACTCGTCACAATTACACTAAATTTTCTCGATTTCATTAATTTAAATAAATTTTCTTTCTGAAATGTTCCATAACATTTTCAGGACTTGTGTGAGTTTTTCTTCCACATTTCATTTTTAGTGGAATTTTGAATCTGGACACCAGCACTTAAATAATCTGTGAAGTGTTCCATTACATTAAACGCAATATTATGTTCTGCGAAAAGCTAACTGTTCGAATAACACTTTCTTTAGCTGCATACTCTAACTGTAATATTTTCAATTTTCACCCAAAAATTTGTTAGTTTTGTTTGACCTTTATTTTTATACGATTTTGCACGATTCTGATGCTTTTCCGCAATAGAGTGTCGTTGCAGTGATGTTTTCCTGCACTACATTTATGTCACATTGGCATAATTTACACCTGAAATAATTTTATTGCTATTTATTATGTGCTCATTATTAAGAATGAAGAAAGCATAATCATATACATCCTTAGTAACAAGTATTAAAACCTACCAGGCGAAATAAACCTCTATTGCTACTTCGTATCCACTGAAAACGTTCAATTGTTTCACTCATTGAATACCGCTGCTTGTAAATTTTCTTTTTCTTGGGAGTGGTTTGATTGTGATTTTCACTATCGCTTGACGACATTTCTACTTCCATTTTAACTATAATTACGTAACCCGTTACGAAACAGTGATTGACACATCACTGTTACGAAACCACTGAAGCGACTATACCTATCTCTAATAGCTTCGGAGATATTCAAGTTTGTTCGTTGATAATACTGATGAAGAGTAACATTAGTCGGTCAAAGCAAGCTGTGGATACATAAGAAACTAAAAAATATTAACCGAAATACATAAATTGTAATTATAATAAATATTGTATGAAACCACGATTTTTTAAGATGAATCGTTTAAAAACATCTCAAATAACACCCCTTTCCATACGGGGATAGTGCATTAAGAGCGCGTCTTCTTAAAAATTAAATCATTTCAAAACGAGAGGTATGTACATTTTTATTCGGCTTATTTTATTGTTAGTGAACCCATTTAAAATAAAAAATAAGAAGAATAAAAATATTTAATGTACAACAGGGTTGAGCGGCCGTTTCAGTACAGTAGGAGTAGATTAAGAGTTCGTTTCCTTAAAAATTACATAATTTCAGTGTGGGAGAGATGCACATTTTTGTTGGCGTGTATCGTTTTAACATAAAAATTAAAGAAATAATGGTATTGGATGTACAACAGAGTTAAATTCCCCTTTCAATGCGATAATGGTGCATTATGAGCTTGTTTTCTTAAAAATTACGGGATTTCACAACGGGAGGAGGGCTCCAATTGTAGTAACAAGAGTACTTTTTCAAAATTATGAAATAACCAGTAACACATTTTCACTCCTTTCATCCCCTAATCATTTTATTAATATTCTTGATATACGATAGGGTCTAGTCCGTTTATTTATATCAAATTCCACAATTTACTGAAAAAACGTTTATGGCTAACTTAATAGTAATATAATTTCAAATTGATACTATGCGTGCTTTTCGAGATAGGCATAGCGAGTTGATTGAGATTTTTACCCTTTAAACAAAGGTGACAAGCAATTGTTTTAGCTTTCTATTATTTTAAAGTACCTAAATTTTAACCTGATCGTGACACTGTTATGTTACGTGCGTACTACAAATTATTACATTCGTACGCTACTATGACTTCGGCAATCATCGGCAAAACTAGCCGTTAGAGCTGACCGCTCTCTTCATATTGGTCTAACATAAATTGGTGGTAAAAATTGACCTCAAGCTCCGAAATATTATATGGTTTATTTCCATTTCAGTATGTAATTTTAATACTTTACCACGTTTTAATTAGATTAAGTAGCCTTTTTTCCACTTTTCCCTAGTAAATAAAGATTCTATTTATTACGCCTGCATTTACCGAGTATTGCCATACACTTGTGCGTATTGACATGGATAGTCAGTATTGTTTCAGTATTTACAGTAACACGTATTGACACCAGTGGTTGACCATTCGGTCATTTCCCAACTTCTAACAATGAATTTGAAAGCAGAAATAGCAAAAAAACTTGTATTGTCACGTAGTATCATATGTCTCATCTTGAAAGCCCTTATCCAGTATACAACAATATACAAATTTTTCTATTATAATGATATGAATCGAAAACTAAGCACGTTGTACATCAGACTAGAAAAGCGCAAACTTTACCGACTGTAAAACCCAAATTTTGATTAAACAAGAGTAATGGAAACTACTTAAACATCAACGTTTGTATGAAAGAGCATCATCCTGAACATCGATGGAGTGTGTACGAAACAAAAAGTCTGTAGTAGAAAAAAAAACGGCCATAGAATCAAATTGCACAGAAACACAATTATTCACTTATTTAATCGTTCGTAATTTACTCTTCGCTTACACTTGTCACTTATGTTCATCGCTCAATTTGCTGTGTAACCTTAAACTGACTCGCAACCGAACGTTTCATAAAACTCTTACAGAACAATCCAGCAACGAATTCTGTCGTGTCTTTCTTCAAATTCATTCGAAAGACTTCAAATGAATTATTACTGTACAAAAACAATGAAAACCAGTTTTTATTCGATTGCTTTCGATTAAATTGTATGAAACTATATAAATTTTTCAATTACCTAATTTTGAGGAGTTCGGTTATACTATTGATCCATCATGGTTTTCAGATCTATATATTTATCATGTCGTACGCATTTAATGCACAAAAAAAAACAAATAAGCTTAGCAATGACAATATAGCATAATAAATTAAAAAAATTATTAATACTCCACATAAATTGTGCTGAAAAGTCTAAAGCTAACAATGAAATGAATTTGGAGATTGGAGTGTATGATATATGTTCAGAATTAAAAAATGCAATAAATATGATATTCAGTGATTGGAAGCGCATATAATGTTTAGCCAGTAAATTAGCATTATTTTTTCCGCGTAACAAAAAATTTGAACTTTATTATTAACAATAGTAATTTGATCAAAAGTAAATAAAGCGAACAAACAAAAGTTAAAACTTTACATTTTAATATAACCGAACATAGGGATATATAAACTTTTTTCTTTATTATTAAGTGTAAGGGTTTATCTAATATTAAATGTACGAGATGAATTTTTCAAGTTCTCTTGGATGTGAATGTAAAAAAAGTTAATGGTACAAAATGAGACATGAAGTTTACGTAAAGTAAAGTTAAAAACCCGGAAAAGACGTTCAAGTATAATCATTATACATAAGCCTGTCTGGAATCGTAAGACGTTATTTTCGCTAGAATATATTAACGTATCTAACAGCGACGAAACGTTTCAGGAAAGTTGCGTTAGTTAAGGCGCTGAATTTGAAATAACCAACGCCATATTGCACTAATCAGTTCTAAAACTAAAACGCACGTATTTTATTCTTGTTTCACGGCATCCTTCCGACACAATGATTTTGTAATGATATATAATTTCTGCGCAAATTCGGTACGTTTCCATTCTACAACTTTGTTCCAAATATCTATTAATACTTCACAGCCCTATCTTACACAAGTTCATAGTATTGTACAAGTTTGTGGTAGAAAGTTTCGGATTATTAACGCGCCACTTAAAAAAGTTTTACTTGCTAAAATATCCTTAATCCCTCGAAAAAGCAACTTTTCTAATCTTGGCATAAATTGTTGCGGAAGTAGAGCGAACTAGATCGCTATAGATATTTTTCTTATTTTTAAACATTTTAGATCACATATGTTTCTGTAAAAGTGAAAATTCCTTAAGAAAGGAAAATCGAAAAGTAGCACTCATGAATATTTCATTGCCAAAATTCTTTCTCCGATACAAAGCTTGATATAAATCCGCGATAACAGTAATCCTAAGATAATAATTTCGCCAAAAAAAATTTTTCGAACCTCTCGTGGGAAAACAGTTTTCAAAGAAAAAAAAAATCACTCACCCTTTTTAATTCCTTAATGAAAAAACAAACGGGGAGATTCGTATAGAATGTTTGATTTATGAATGCGACGGCTTCACCAAGTTATAAACCACGCTGCGCTTTTTAAACGCACACCAAATGTCAAGTCAGTCACGCACACGCACGTCTTTTTAATTAGTTCGAAAGTGCACTTAGCCGCACTCACTAAGTGCCATTTAAGTTGTTTCCTGCGGAACTTCTTACCGGAGGTTGTCGTAGTTAACACGTAGTATAGTACGCGAACTTCTACTGATCACGACGTCGGCGTCGAATTCGGTACTGCGGGCGTCGGAACATCGACTGACATCTCCTACTAGAGTCACCCTTTGAGGGAAGCTGATAAAGTAACACGCTTGCGCGACCGACGCCTCAGCAGGACACGCTAAGCTTTCAACATTTTGACCAACTGAAATTTAATTTTAACACAACCATTATTTTAAATATCATTTTCTTACGACAAACAAGAATTCGTTTTTTTATCGTACAATTTCGATAACATCTTGACATCTCAATAACATTATTTATGACACGACAAAATATTGAAATATGGTATGAAGTACGAAGGATAACGTTAAAAAATATGATTTATTTGTTTAATTTGTAAACCTGAAGAATTAATAAAAGACAAAAAGCATATTTTACTTGATTGATAAGAATGAGATTTACGTTCAAATTCTTACTGTTTCATCAACTGGATAGTCGTTAAAAGGATTCTACTTTAAGTAAATTAACGATGATGGTTATGCTGATAACATAAATATAAATTAAACGAATCTTTATCGGACATAGACTTTTTAAGGCGTTTTTCCTTTCTAAACGTCAATTTAGAAATTGGCAGAATCTTTTATAGGAAAAAAGTAAGAATTAATACAGTTCAAAGGAATGTTCGGAATCCTTCCATAGTTTAATTAAATCTTTAAAACAGTTTTTTTACAATTGAAGATAAAAAGTTATTTAGTGATAAGCTTGACAATTTAAATACGTAGTTAAATTAATGCAACTTTTAGACCTAGTAAAATTACAATTTTCCATAATGATAATATGTTGTGATTAGAAAAGTGGCAACAACGCCAACCAAACCTGCAATATAGCAGAGTGTGCGTAATGTAAAATTAATTAATGTACGGAGTGGCCAACTAAGAATACGAAGTACTGTATCTGGGAAACTATCCATCGCAGAGGCTTGCGCAAAAAAAAGTTATTACTAAAACGCCCAATACAAAAACCTGGAAAATATCTTCATGTTTCTGAAATAGCCGCTAGAGCGTAACTGCAATCTTGAATCTAAAAAGTGATGTTTCTGTGAATTCTGCTATATTAACCTAATAAAAATAACTGATCTTTGAAGTTGAGGATAATCTGAACTTTTTGTTTGGCACTTTTGACGTATGTCTAAAAATAAAGTTGTGGGGGTATTCAAAGATTTCCTTAAATCACCCCCGTATCTTCGAAACGGCTAATCCGATTTTAAAAACTTGGGCGCGTTGAAAAGAGCCTTTCTTGGGCTACAAATGTTAAAGTAATTGAAGTTTTGTTAGTTTCACATGTCGTCGCTAGAGGGCTTTGTTCGATATTCCGACAGAGACGATTAATATTCGCAAAAAATTAAATGCATTGGTATGACTTTTTTCATGAACAAGTAGCTAAATGATGCCTAAACAAGCTCGCGAAAACCGCATCTCGATATCTTGTTCCTAACCTAAAATATCGGCCAAAGAAAGCTTTATACGAAATACCTTAAATTTTTATTTTTTTAAACTATATTTTTCTGGAATTGTTTCTATTATGTAAGTTGTAGCCCTATAAAGGACCGATTTAAAGGAGGAAGGTTTTAATGCCCCGTAAATGCTCGAAATTCCGACCATCACTCTGTGCATTGCTGAGGCCTCTTATGGGTAGACAAACTGCAGCTTCAATTTCGGCTCTGAATAGGTTACCTAGAAATTGCGATTTTAAATGTTTGTAAATTTAATCACCAGAATAAAATCACCCTTTTGAAATTACTACGGGCAAGTAAGCAATGCTAAAAGTTATACGAAAGGCCTATTTTTGTTTGTTTAAATGCATATTCAATATGGATATATACGAACAATACAATTAATAGAAGCAGGCAATGGAAACAGATACCTAAACAAAATATACATACCTAATCCTCAAATTGTCAATAGTTGTCAATACTTTCGCGTTACTTTGAGCAATTTTGTGCTTTCAAAACGCGTTTTACGAATAATGAAGCTGTTGATATGCTTGCGGTTTATTTCAAATGTCTTCAGAATGCCGCAGTAGCTAAAAGAGTTATCGCGGCTCGATATCCAAATCGGCGTCTTTGCGATGTAAGAGTTTTTCCCTGATTAGTGGCGAGCTTACGAACCAATGGTAGTTTTCGGCCTACGTTTCAACAGCAAAGAACTGGAAGAACACAAGGAAATATTAACCGTGTACTGCTATATTGAAGGAAATCCTCATGTTAGCACAAGATCATTATCCACTGAGTTAGCCATATCACGAACAACGGTTCAAAATATTTTGAAGGACCATAGGTAAGTTCTAATGGCCATCAAAATATGTAGGTATTCGTTTAAACTTTTTTAATTACTTTAAGAATGCACCCATATCATGTCGTTTTGCATCAGGCCTTGAAAGAGGAAGATTTTGGTGGAAGGTTAGACTATTACCATTAGATGTTATGCATGATACGTGAACATACCGAGAGCCGAAATTGAAGCTGCAGTTTTGTCTAGTCATGAGAGGCTTCAGCGATGCATAGAGCGTGTTGGTCAGCATTTGAGCATTTACGGGGCATTAAAACAGCCTTCCTCCATAAATCGGTCCTTTTAGGGCACAACTTACATAATAGAAACAATTCCAGAAAAATATAGTTCAAAAAGATAAAAATTTAAGAGATTTTCGTATAGTTTCTTTTTGTGACATTTGCGTTTCCGATATTTTTAGGTTAGTAACAAGATATCGATATGCGGTTTTCGCGAGCTTGTTTACGCATCATTAAGCTACTTGTTGAAAAAGTTATATCAATGCATTTAATTTTTTGCGAAAATTAACCGTTTCTGTCGGAATGTCGAACAAAGCCCTCTAGCGACGACATGTGAAACTAACAAAACTTCAAATATTATAACATTTGTACCAGAATAGATCATTTCAACGCGCCCAAATTTGTTAAAATCGGATTAGCCTGTTTCAAAGATACAGGGGTTATTTAAGGAAACCTTTAAATACCCCCACCACTTTAGTTTTAGACATACGTCAAAAAGTGCCAACAAAAGTTCAGATTATCCTCGATTTCAAAGATCAGTTATTTTTTATTAGGTTAATATAGCAGAATTCACAGAAATGTCACTTTTTGGATTCAGGATTGCATTGCCCTAGCGGCCATTTCAGAACGAAAATTTCCTTTGTATTGGCCGTTTTAGTGAACTTTTTTTTGTGCAAGCCTCTACGATGGATAGTTTCCCAGATACAGTACCTCGCATTCTTAGTAGGCCACCCTGTACGTACAACTTTTTTATGGCATTAAAAGAAGAACGTGTTTTTTAACTTTTGTGTAATTGGTACATTATAACAGTTTTTAGCTATTTGTGCATCATAAGTTGGCGACGAGGAAAAACAAATTTTATTTTTTAGAAGTCAGATCTGGTGCATTTTAATATATTTTTCAATAATCTCTACCATCAAAAGAAAAATGGCCTTGTTGGGAAGTATACCCGCGTTTAAAAGCACAGATGATTTTGCGATGTATTTAGAGAGATTAGAACAGTTTTTTTTTTGAAGAAGAAAAAATTTATTACAATTTTAAGTACTGAAGTTTATACTACATTAAGGGCTTTGTGCGACCCTAAACCACCGCATGAAAAGTCGTACGATGATCTAGGGAAAATATTGCGTACCCAATTCACAAAGCAGGTATCTACTTTCAACGAACGTATCAAATTTCATAAGGCGATGCAAGAGATAAATGAGCCGGTAAACATGTGGTATGCTAGGTTAAAAAAATGGCTATCAATTGCAATTTCAAAAATGAATTGGAGAATATTTTGAGGCAAGTTTGTGACCGGGTTGAGTAAAGGCAAGATACTAGACAGGTTATGTATAGAAGATCCGATGAAGAAGTCATTAGCAGAAATTGTTGAAATCGCAATTAAAAAAGAGGCTTCATTAGCTCTTAGTAGTGAAGTGTCCAATGTTTTTAAAATTCAACGTCAGTCTGCAACACCGAGGCAGCAGTTACAGGGGAAACATTTTGAAGAGAAGTCAATGTCAAGTAGTGCCAAGCCGGGCCCATCAAGAAATGATGTAAAGTGTTTTTGCGACAGTTTGTAGATAGAACTTTGTTGAAAGGTAGATTTAAGTGCAGATTCATCAAGCTCAGAAGAAGTGCAAGCAGAACCTATTCACAAATTAGAACATAACACAGGTCAACAGTGTTTTTGTAACATGCATTTTTTTATGGTTGTTGGTACTCATTGGGGCCACATATAATAGATAAATAACTAGAAATGTCCCTGCACGTCACATTTTTTTGTTACACCACCTTTAAATTTATACGTTTATTATGTAACGCCAAGAACACTGTTGGCAGCACTGGTCAGCCAATAGTGGGGGATTTGACAGCTGTTATTGATTTTTTTGTTTGCTCCTAGTAGTAGTGGAGAAGAGGTTATGTTTGGTTACTTAAGTACATAAAATTGTTATTTAGGTCACCAGAATTGTTTAAATTGTGCGGTTTTCTCTTATATTCGTCACCGATGGCAGATATATCACGAAAAAGGTGTAAAATTTCACCTAATAAGTTTTATGTTTTTGGCCGGTTTTTAGTGAAAGGTCAAGAAAGACTGATGACTAAAGATGTGAAAAAAGCATATTTTTGTATTTTGGGTGCAAGATTGGAGATCAAGAGAAACATTGGGCTCCTCATGTTTGTTGTGTCAGCTGCAACGTCACTCTCGTTCAATGGCTGAAAGGTAACAGAAGCTCAATGTCATTCGCTGTGCATATGGTGGCGTGAGCCAAGTAATCACTTCAATGGCTGCTATTTCTGTTTGACTAATACTGAAGGCTATTCAAAAAAGAAAAAACATCAAATTTGCTACCCTAATGTGCCATCTGCTATTAGGCCTGTTCCTCATGGGGAAGGCCTGCCGATACCTACACCTCCATTGGAATGGAGATCCAAGTGATAATGAGGTTAATGAGCCTGATAAAACTGAAGATATGATTAATGATACTGTTGATCCTAACTACGAACCCGAAACATCTCATCTTATCCGGCAAAATGAACTAAATGACTTGGTTCGTGATTTTGGCCTATCTAAGTAACAAGCTGAACTTCTAGGTTCCAGGTTGCAAGAGTGGAATATTTTAGCAAAAAAATCATTATACTAGTTTTTTTATTGTTCAGTTTTTTAGTATTACCAAGGTTGTATTTATGTTCAATAAAAGTGTACGTGAGATTCAATCAATAGTTAACAAATCCTTACAAAGCAAAAATACATATTGGTCGTTTAACGCAGATATTCAAGAATTTACACGATTTGATTTAACCAGTGATACAATCCATTAATGTGAGCTTGAAGTTGATTATATTGCAGAACTGTGTTGGCCAGCTGCATATCGATTTACTTATCGCTATCGCAATAGCAATGCAACAGGTGTTTAATCTTTAACCTGTGTACACATGATTTGATGAAAATTCTTCAGAAAAACAAAAGATTAGAAAAATACGCAACGTCAAGGTTACTGTGCATATCTTAATTATTTATCTTTTTTTCCATTCTTAAAGCCTTTAATTTGATTTTATTGCATTTATTAATTTCCTTTATATACGATTTGTCATCATTCATCAATACTGCTAATCAAGTGGTATTTGCTAGAAAATTAGTTATTTTTTTTTAATTGTTTTAGTGATTACATTTGTTAGCGAGTCAATTGATTTGTTAAAATTTGAAACGATGGCAGATTTGGCTAAAGGCGAACGAAGATATGTAAAAAACAGTTTACTACGTTTTATTGATTATTTTAACACTGTTAAAAATATACAGGGCTGTAATTTAACTGAATTACACAGCCGTCTAGCACAATGTGAACTTTTACTTCCACAATTTAATAAGGCACAATGTATGTATTAAAACCCATGATAAATGATTTGTGATCAAAATTACTACTATCATGTTAAATTTGAAAGGGAAGATTTTGAAAACAAATTTAAAACATTACATTATTGATTGCGTAAGTTAAACAATTGTTATTTGATCGTACTTACCACCGGCCTCGCCACGTAATTACTCACATTGAAGAATGTATCTAAACCTATACAGGTTGTCCCATATTTCGTATGTTTTACGAAGGGTATCTCGAACAATTTATATTTTAGAGTTAGAACCTTTTTTGCGGTTTCGACCACCGGCTGCTATTTTAATGAAACCAATAGAATGCACTAATCAAATTTGCCATGCCATCTTAGTTTGTGTGCTACAGGGTCGTATTTTAGGTAAAACTTGCATTTTCAGTCATCCCTGTAACTCTGTTTATTGAACCAAGACCTATTAAAAAGTAAAACTGATATTTGTAGGATTTTGAAATTACGTTAGAATCCTGTGGCGTACTTCAGATTTTCTTTAGAGGTCACAGTTTTTGAGATATTGACATTATGGGACACCCTATATATTTTTTTCTTTTGCCAAGAGCTTTTCAAAAATATAGCATAGTCTATATTTATTTTGATAAATAACGTGACAAAATGATTTTTTCTATAATTTACATTGATAATAGTGGATAACCGTGGTAAACATGGTAACGCAAAAACAAAATAATTAACGTATTTGATTTTTGAAGTTTCTGCTTCTCTCAAATTATTCCTGGTTACATTTTCCTAAATTTAGTGCTGATATTTATTGTTATTCGTTGTTTTTGTTTATTGTTATCGTTCTTGTTCTTGTTGTTCTTGTTGTTTAATTATTTTTTAATATGACTCGAAACCAAAAATTTGAAAACTTTGAGAAACATGATATGAATATCTGCTTCATATTATCTAATGAAAACGCAGACCAGGCCTTAGAACTCTATCTGAACAGGTCAGTTAATCTTGACCTTAGAATTTGTATTTATTTTATATACCTATTTTGTCATATAGATATCCCGAAAGAAGACAACCCAACAGAAGAATATTTCAAAAATCAAAATTTAATCTTTGCCAACATGGATGTTTTGACAAACCTCGACCCCGAGTTTACAACAAAGAGAACGAGGAATCAGAGATCAACGTTTTAGCAGTTGTTCAAGCCACTCCTGAAACCTCGTGCAGGAAAATAGATGAAGAAACCGGTGTGTCTAAAACAACAGTGCAAAGATTTAAAAAACATCAATTCAAACCCTACAAGTATAAACTTGTTCATCATCTGCACCCTGGTGATGCTGAACGTAGATTGGAGTTCTGTAATTGGTTTATAAATATGAAAATTCAGGACAGTAATTTTGAAAAAAATAATTTGGTCAGACACATTTCACAAGTTCGGAATTCTTAATAGACGCAACTCGCGGTTTTGGAGTCAAGAAAACACCCACTTGATTTTTCCTAGAGAGCGTCAAGGCAGGTTCGGATTTAATGACTCCTGCTTTATTTTTAACCAAAAAATAGTTTACAAGATTTATTAAGAAAACCTAAACTCTAATGGGTACTTACAAATTCTACAAGAAAAACTATGAATATTTTAGAAGATATTCCATTGGCTCAACTGAACGATATATTCTTCCAGCAGGATGGGGCTCCAGCCCACAATACTAGAATAATACAAAACTGGCTAAATGAACATTTTCCCAGGAGATGGATTGGAACAAATGAACCTGTTCGATAGCCACCACGTTCACCGGATCTCTCGGTTTTGGATTTTTTGTGGGGTATTTAAAGAATAAAATTTATTCAAGGCAATATGCCAACATGCAACAATTAAAAATTGCAACGGAAAATGCTTTTGCAGAATTACGAAGACAATCATTTATTTTGGAAAATGCTATTAAAAGAATTTATAAACTTTGTGAAACTTGTAGGAGACATAATGGTCTGCAATTTGAACAATATTTGTGACTAATTAATTATTTTCTTTTTATCAATGTAAATTATAGAAAAAATCATTTTGTCACGTTATTTATAAAAATAAATATAGACTATGCTATATTTTGAAAAGCTCTTGACAAGGGAAAAGATTTTAAAAAATATATAGGGTGTTCCATTAAAAAAAAAGTAGGTTATGTCAATATCTCAAAAACTGTGACCTCTAAAGAAAATCTGAGGATCGCCACTGGATTCTACGTAAAAAATCTTCATATATCAGATTTTACTTTTTTAATATGTCTGACAATAACAGAGTTACAGGATGACTGAAAATGCAATTTTTCCAAAATCACCCTGTAGCACAAAACTAAGATGGCTATGGCAAATTTGATTAGTGCATCTTTGGTTTCATTAAAGGTAGCACGGTGTCGCGAAAACCGCAAGGTTCTAACCTAAAAAATAAGCGAGACATACGGAAATGGGACAACCTGTACATAATATTGAGAATAATTTTGGATTTTCGAATATAAAATTACCTTCTATTACATTACCTACCTTTGATGGTAAATTTGATCAATAGATATTTTTCAGAGACACTTTTATTTCATTAATACACAATAATAATGCTATTTCAGACATACAAAAATTTATTATTTACGCCTTTCTTTAAAGGGCATTGCTGCTGAAACAGTTGGTTCACTGAGGTTTCTGATGCGAACTATGTTGTAGCCTGGAATTTATTACACGACCGTTTTGAAAATAAGCAACTTTTGATTAACAATTACATTAAAGCACTCTTTAATTTACCTGTACTCGTAAAGGAAACGCATCAGGGACTGAGAGCACTTTTAGATGGTATGCAAAGACACATGAACCCATTGGGGCTTTGAAAATGCCTACAGAACATTGGGATGCTCTCATAATTCACCTCATTTCATCAAAATTTGATAATATCACAAAACGAACTCGGGAATCAGAAAATAATATTTTAGCCAAGATTCCCACGCTACAAAAATTTATAGATTTTTTGAAAGAGGGTTGTCGAATTTTAGAGTCACTTGACCAGACATGCAGCAATTTAAGATCTCAACCTACACAAATTAAATACGTTAATAAACCTGACAAAATATTTCTTACCGTTACACAACAAAACAAATGTTGCTTTTGTAAAGGCGACCATCTCATTTATTCTTGTCTTAATTTTTTGCAACTAACAGCTCTTAAAAAATTAAATTCAGCGAAACGACTACGACTATGTATTAATTGTCTTTGTTTTGGACATCTTACAAAAGACTGTAGGTCAACTGGTTGTAAAAAATGTGGTAAATATCATCACACTCTTTTACATTTTTCAAACAAGAATAAGAATAACAACAACAATAAGTCACAGCCAACAACAGAGGCTGTACCACCTGAGCAAAATACTAACAATTTGCCGGTCAATTCTTCTACATTGCAAACATCTGTCATTTGACAACTCATGTTACTTGTTACCCTAAAGGTCAAATTTTACTATCCACCGCCATGGTAAAAATATTAGATTCCTTTGGAAAACCAAAATCATGTCGTGTGCTTCTTGACAATGGAAGCCAATCAAACTTCCCATCTGAAAGATTATGCAATATATTACAACTTCCAAAGGAAACATTGAAACTTTCTGTCATTGGTATCAACCAAATTACAGAAAACATTTCTTATAGAGTTCTAGCCACGATTGAATCTAAACATAATGGTTTCGAAAAGAAAATACCTTGTTTAGTTTTACCGGCTATTACAGGAACGTACCTCACTTTCCTTTGATCTTAGCACTTTAAACATTCCCAAAAACATTGAATTGGCAGATAATACGTTTAACTGTTGTGGACCCATAGACCTTTATTAGAGCAGATACGTTTTGGGAATTGTTATGTATCAGGAATATGCTTTCCAATGCCAACTACAACTTCAAAACCTCTTGTCACTTTTCACAAACTTCTAATTTGGATAAGCAGCTCTGTAAATTTTGGGACTTGAAAAACTATACACAAACCAAATTTTATTCAGCCTAAGAGTCTTCATGTGAAGACAACAAAACGCTCGTAGAAACGAAGGAGGTCGTTTCATTGTCTCTATTCCACTCAAACTACCCATAACCAAACTAGGTAACTCAAAGGCGAACGCAATACAATGATTTTTAAGCCTTGAAAATAAATTAAATAAAAGGCCGGTCTTAAAATTACAGTATTCAAATTTTGTACAAGAATACATGAAACTAAATCACATGCGTTTAGCTTCAAATCAAAATGATGACTCTGGATTTTTTTTTGCCACATCACGCAGTCATAAAGGAGAGTCCTCCAACAATAAAAACCAGAGTTGTCTTTGATAGTTCAGCTAAGTCATATTCAGGTTACTCTTTGAATGATTTAATGATGGTCGGACCTAACATACAGGATGACTTATTCTCAATTTTATTACGATTTAGGCAGTATCCTATAGTATTGAGTGCCGACATAGAAAAAATGTATCGTCAAGTGTTAATTGAAGACGAGCAACGTTCATTACAAAAAATGTTTTGGCGTTTTAATAGTGATGAAGAAACTTCTGTTTACGAACTTTACACGGTTACATACGGTACCGCTTCGGTATCCTATCTTGCCACTCGTTCTTTACAAGAAGCAGCCCACCTTCATAGTGAAACAAACCCCTTCATTAGTTCCATCATCTTACATGATTTCTACGTTGACGACTTGTTAACTGGAGGCCAAACAACTGATGAAGTAATGTTAATTGAAAATGAAATTTCATACGTCTTACAGCAATTTGGATTTTCTCTTAGAAAATGGCGTAGCAATGATAAAACCATTGAGCTTAACGAGGGCGATAAGATTCTTTCAATAGATCAATCCGAACCTAACAAAACGCTTGGTTTACTTTGAAATTCTTGAAATATTCGATCACCCAACCAGATTGCCATAGTAAAAGTACAAAGCGACAAATTTTGGCCTAAAATACCTATTTATTCCAATTCGTAAAAAAAAATAAGTAAGAGACCTATGTATTCCAATTCGTAAATCAGTTTTACATAATTTCATTGTTTTTAAATAATCTTGTTACCCAAAAAATTATGAGTTTAGCAAAACCTCACACTTTATCTTGTTTTCTAACAACAGATGTTTTGCGTCTTGTTTGAGTTTATGATAAGTTTCACGTTTATTCTGATAAATTCAGATCACTTTGCATTTGTGTTTTCAAATTGTGTGAGAATGAGACCCCAAGATACTGCAAAAGTTGTGGCATTACATGAAGATGGTCGCAGTATACGGTATATTGCGAATCGTTTGAATATTGGCAAAAGTACCGTTCATGATGCAGTTACAAAGTATCGTCAAACTGGAGAATATACTGGATGACCAGGATCAGGCAGAAAACGGTCCAGAGATCAGCGTGATGAACGTTTTTTAATGATATCCACTACGAGGCCTCTCTTTAACGTCCAATGTTCTCACTAGTCGTGTTTTAGAAGCTCGAGTAACTCAAATATCTGCACAAACTATAAGAAGAGTCCTGCCTGAAAGTGGTTTACATTCTCATAAACCAGTAGCATGCCCAAAATTAACAGCAACTCATCGAGTTAACAGGATAAGATTTGCAGAAACTAGACTGTTCAACAATGGAGGTTCGTAATGTTTTCTGACGAGTCCCGCTTTTGCCTACGATCTCCAGATGGACGCGAACTGTATGGAGGAGACCCAGGGAACGATTTGCATCTTGCCCCATTTCGCCCCAGAAAGGCGTTTGGTGGTGAAGGTGTTATGGTATGGGCAGGTATTTCTTTCAACGGGCGCACCGAGTTAATTATCGAACATAGAACCCTAACAGCAGACAGGTACATGCAACAATGTCTGAAGGACCATGTTATCTCCTACGCCCCTTTTGTTTTGTTTTCTTATTTATGCAAGATGATACCCGTTCACATACTGCACGAATTGCCAAGGATTGCCTGAATATTGTCGGAATTCCTGTTTTGGAGTGGCCTGCTTGTAGTCTTGACATGAATCCATTAGTACATGTATGGGACATTTTAGGACAAAAGATTAGAAAGAGGCAACCCTTGTCAGAAACGATCCAAGAGCTGCGAATAGCGTTGAATGAAGCATGGGAACAGATATAGCAAAAACAGATTCGCCACCTTAGTGAAAGCATGCCCAGGCGTATTGAAACCCTTTGCTATACCCGATACTAACAATGGGTTGAAACTTACGGAACAGGCAACTGTGTGTAATTAAATTTCGTTTTTTATTTGTTTAATTTTTCGAAAAATGTTACTTTCTTTTTCGTTACTTCCGTTACTTGTTATTTTTCCTATTGTTACTTTTCTATTGTTATAAATAAATGCTTTTTAGTAATGTTTACTTCCTCCCCATTTAAACCACTTAACACCTACAATTCTATCTTCTACAGTCAGGTAGGATTAATTTAACACCCCGCCTAAGACTGCTTATTTTATAAAAATTTAAGATTGTCGCGTTGGCTAGAGACAATTTTTCCCGACTTGCGCATTGCTAGTCTTGAATTTATGGTAAGTGTAAGGTACTTGAAACTAACTATTTTGCTCCTCATAGCCAACCCGCCCATTTCCACTGTAGCTGGCTTGGCAACCCGCTTACTTCGCAAGGCCTGCACGACGCCTAGTGAGGTTTGGACGTGTAACAAGGTAATCAGTGCTAATCACAGTATCGCTGCGCAAATCAATAAAATAAAACAATAAGCCCATTTGTAAAATTTGTGTATTACTAAGAAAGTCCGACTATTTAGGAATGTTCTTTATCATTTTTGGCCACAATTCATGTGAAAACATAAATAAAATAATACTTACTCAAATTTGGGGTACATTTTTCATGATTTTTTGAAGCAATTCTCAACAAATCAAACTGTTGAACAAACACAAAACTTATATGTCGTCCGCAGACGATTAAAAACGTTTTTTAAACTACCTAAAGAGTGTAAATAACGGCATCTATGATATAATACCAAAACTCGAGATGCAACTGAACAAATGATTCCGTCAACTTTGCGTTACTTATATGTAATGCTAGGATATTGAGGGTTAATTAAAGTATATAACTAATTTTTCAGTAACAAGACTCTCTGGAGTAGAGGAAGATGTCATATGATCAAACCGCACTGAGAGTTGTGAAGTGTTACCTAGGTAAGCTGGTTGCCAAGGTACCTGCAGTAGAAATTGGCGGGTTCGATATAAGACGTAAAACGGTTGAAATTTAGGTTTAAACACATTACACTTACCATAAAACAATGAATGACAACATTCAATCCGGAAAAAAAGGTCTCTAGGCGCCACCAAAATCCAAAATTTCTCTGAAGTGAATCGTACTAGGCGAGTTAATCCTACCTGACTAGAAGATAGAATATTATAGTTTTTAAAATGATTGATTTTCAATTTGGGCTTAGAGCTTATATTTGCATTGCTCAACAGAGGTAGGAAGTTGTAACTATCTAGTTTTCGTCATCGCGGCGGTGAATTAAGAAAGCCACTCTTTGTTACGAGAATTGTATTTAAGTTATACCTGCAAGAAAAAAAGATAGGACTAGGTACGTGATGTTCGAGCGCAATGAAAATAATTCTACCTAAAATAGTTAAGCAGTAACTCTCAAACTTCTACGTTCATTTTTGAAACCATACAAATATATTTATACACTATATCAAATGATTTATAATTCTTACTTATATTGAACTCACTAAGTTATAATTTTCATATATAATACCATAAGTCACGAATGCTTAATAAAGTGGATTCACACGAATGCTTTTTGTGAGATCTATCAAGCACAAGTGTTGTGTCAGTAATATTTAATTTTTTATATTTGACATTACCTGCTACGGTATTATCCAGAAAGAAAATGTAGGGATTGGTTTAAAATCATAGAATTGCAAATCTCAGTAAAAATGTAACTTCAAATTTGAAGTTTAAGAATACTAATGTTTTAATTGTTTAGAAAAAAAAAACAATAATATTGAAATGTAGCATAACTTGAAATGTACACACAAAAATAATATTTATTCTGTGCTGTACATTTTTCATCCACGCCTTCTGAATCACTGTCATTTACCGAGATTATTAATGGTTCTACTGTTACATAAGAGCTTGTTCGCGTGACCACTCAGGTACTTTTTCAGTATACAAAATAGTTTTTCAAATACCTCAATATCACGTGTTTTCAACGACTTTCCTCACATTTGCATTACAGGGTCATCGGAACAAAAATTACTACTTATGCGCTGATCATAGTATGACGCAAATCTCCCAAATATTTTGAATCGTATTGAACAGAGTGATATGGCGGTAATCTGAATAAGAAATGGCCTTATTCCTTTTTCCAAGAATTCCAAATGAAGAATTCGCAGTTTCTAGTTTTTTGAAATGCAACTCTCCAATTGAATACCTACCTTTCCTGCGAAGGATATTATTGTATAATTTCTTAAAATGTCTAGGACTTGTGCTCGATAAATCTCATAAAAAGCATTCATGCGCAAATCGACTTTATCAAGCACCCGCGATTAAACAGTGAATTATCCAGTAGGTTCCTTGCACTCATCATATTATATATAGGAATGATCACTTAGTAAGTGTAATATAAGTAAGCAGGCCTGGATTAGGGTGGGGGGCTATAGGGGCTATAGCCCCAGGCCCCGTCATTCAAGGGGGCCCCCGAACTCTGAACAAATTTGTACAAAAAAATTACGAAAAAAATTTTTCCCGGAGTCAGATAATCGATAAAAGATTATTTATTTTGACTGGCAAAATGAAACTAAACAGACAAAATGCGCGCCGCCGCTGATCAATCGTTAAAGAAATGTTGTCTTTGTCTAATAAGCAGCACCCGCTAAAACAGTCATGCTTGTTACCGCGCCACTCCAACCGGTCAATCATAAACCAGCATGGATTGCCGCCACTTGCGCCATGATACGTTGTTGTCAGATAGTGAATATTCAGTGTATTTATTGTATACAAATGTATTTAAAATAATAAATAAATAAAACGTCTTTCTTTTTATGTAATAATGTAATTAAAGCATTTTTTTTTATTCTGTTATGGCTGTTAGAATATGTTTTTAAGTTCTTTCTGGTTTACGTAATTTTTTTATTTAAACGAGAACATAATATCCAATTTCATAAAATATTTGGCAACGTCGAGGCCTGCCTTCGAAATTCCTTTAGGCTTAGATAAAATTGCTTTATATTTAAAATATAATATACTTATTTTTTTTTTAATGCATTGCGCCTAATTTAGTTTACTTAGTTCTTCGACAGGGTGATGTTTCATTGTTAATATTGTTCGTCGGTACTTGAATTAGACAACTCTAATATTACGGGCATGTGATGTGATAAGACTAATTAGTGATAATAGATAGTGGTAAAGCCGTAAAGCGTAAAATAAAAACTTATATATAAAATGTCAGGCAACAGAAAATACCTTAGTGGGTCTGCTAAACGTAAGGTAAGTCGTAGTTCTGATTAACCTAAGTAATTATATATTTAATTAAAAAGTCATTAAATCAATATTTAAATAATTCTGTTAGCAAATCAAAAAGAAACTTTTTTTTGCTCGTAACTTTATATTATTGCTTTTGTTGCACACAAGGTGGCCACATAACATAAGCTGTCTGAAAACCCTTCTACCTTTCTTTATATTATATATACCTTTTTGGCTTTTAAGAATAAAAGGGTGCTTAAAATGTTCAATTAACTAGTTTAATATTAAGTGTTGTCTTACTAAGTATATTTTTGCATATACATGGTGCGGCGGTGCGGTGCTTTCTTTAAAGTGGAGAGACATCATTTTTCATTTTTATTAAACTCCCTACATACTTTTTTTTGTATATTTTAAGTTACTATAATATATAATTCTGAAAAATACATCTCTTTTGTTTGACACAGATTTTTCGCTCACCTTGTATACATATATCGGGTGTCCCGCTTTTCATGAGTTATTAATAATGTGATTTTCTTTAAATTTTGGTGGTGATTATATGTTAGAAAAATGAAGCATTTGGCATAGTAAACATTTTTTTACCATTGGCGTGCGGTGTTGGGGGGTAAAAAAGGGTTGATTTTTTGGGAAAATAATATTAGGCCCAATTTTAGATAACAATTTAGATTCCAAATACTTCATTTTTTTAGCATACAATAACCACCAAAATTTAAAGAAAATTGCATTATAATAACTGATATGTTATACTCATGAAAAGCCTGTTATCTTATTTGAATAAATGTTTAAAAATCTCGATAAATAAATATTTATTTACAGATTCGAGAAGAACATATTAAGAAAAATTTAAAATTACCCAAAGTTACAGACTTTTTCCAAATTCGTCAAAATGAAACCCCTTCAACGGCTTTAAGTTCAAATTCTCAGTTAGATAAAAGTCAAGTTAATGAAGACCTGCCTACATGTTCAACCTCAAGCAATATTACTGTTCCAAGAGAAAAGGACAATAAAGAAGAGGAAAGTGTGAAACAATTAGAAAAAATACAGGTATTGGAAACTGATGTCTTTCATTCAGAAGAAATGCGAGTTGAACAAGATCCAACATTATGGCCATCAAACATTACTGATTATATGAGACAAGTTTATTTGAAGAGGGGTCCGGATTACTTCCAAAATAATGATGGAGAGTTTGAAGCATCAATAATAAAATACGAAAAGCAAAATCGGTCATTATCAGTAACTGTTTGAAAGTCGGCAATCGGACGAGGAATCATATATAAGGAAGTGGCTTATGTATTCAAAATCAAAATGGATCCGTTTTTTTGCTTTGTCTGTAAATTGTTTGGTTCAGATAAGAAAAGTGTATTTACAACTGGATTTTCCGATTGCAAAAGGGCAGAGGAAAAAGTTAAATCTCACGAAAATAGTGTAGAGCATTGCAAAAATCTTTTGACTTGGAAAACATATTCCACATCTTCCAAAATAGATGAAGAAATGACCAAATCATTAAACAGAGAAATCGAATATTGGAGAAATGTTTTTAAACGAGTTATTGAAACCATCAAATCTATTGCCGAAAGGGGTTTGGCTTTCCGAGGTGATATCGAAATATTACATTCTCCACATAATGGCAACTACTTGGGGATTCTAGAACTAATCTCAAAGTTTGATCCATTTTTATACCAACATTTGGAAAATTTTGGACAGAAGGGCAAAGGCAGAGTATCATACCTCTCCAAGACTACATGTGACGAACTAATTAGATGTATGGGCAAAAAAGTCTACAATAAAATTATAACTGAAATTAAGGATGCAAAATATTATTCGATAATAGTCGATTCTACACCTGATCTTTCACATGTGGATCAGCTTTCTGTTGTATTCAGATACTGTTTGGATGGGGAAGTTCTGGAACGATTTCTTTGTTTTGTTCCCATTCATAGCCATACAGGAAAATCTCTTACAGACGAAATTTTGTTAATTTTGAATACCAACTCTATCAAAATCGAAAACTGTAGAGGGAAAACATATAACAATGCTAGCAACATGTCTAAAAAGTATAAAAGACTTCAGGCAGAAATTAAAAAAAGAAATAAACTTGCCCGCTATGTCCCTTGCGCAGCCCATTCTCTGAATTTAGTTGGATAATCTAGTGTTGATGAATGTGTAGAAGCCACAAGTTTTTTTGGCTTTTTGCAAAAAATATATGCGTTTCTGTTGCATCCACTCATCGCTGGTAAATTTTAATGAAAAACATCAAGAAACAAAACGAAGGAACTAGTGAACATACAGAACATAGTGTATTGGTTGTAAAGTCACTTTCTGCGACAAGATGGTCCTGTCGCGAACAAGCAGTGAGATCCCTGGCCAGTAATTATGGTGCAATTTTTAATGCCTTAAAAGAACTAGCCCATTAGAAAAAAAAAGATACTAAAGATGACGCATTTTCTTTAAAGAAAAAAATGACGAAACTTGAAACAGATTTTATGACAACTTTTTGGAATCAACTATTGGAGCGATTCGATGCCACAAACAAGTACCTTCAAAAACCTGGTCTTGATGTCATAACAGGACAGCAAATGTTAGCGTCCCTACTCGAGTTTGTTTGCGATCTACGAGGCCAATTTGAATCTTTAGAGGAAAAAGCCAAAGGTATGTATTTTGAATAGTGCATACTAAGATGTATTTAAACGGAGAGGAAATAAAAAATTAATTGATGGTTCCATAGAAGAAATACCACGGCAAGGTCAAGATAAATTTCGCATAGAATCGTACTTACCGATAATAGATAAAATACTATCTGAGCTTGAGAAACGTAATACAGCTTACAAAGAAGTAAGTGATATTTTTGGTTTCATTAGTCAGCTGACTATCCTTCCTTCAGAAAAAATCACTGATGATGCTGAAAACTTAATTTTTCATTATTCAGACGACTTAGGACATAATCTGGTTAGTGAATTTCTTCAGTTTTCAGCCTATTTAAAAACATTAAAAAATAATGAGCCTGTAAACAGTATTCCCTTCCTTTTCAACCTTTTAGTAGAAAGAGATTTATTAGAAGTGTTTCCGGAAATTTATATAGTTTTAAGAATTTATTTATGTATTCCAATAACCAATTGTGAAACTGAAAGATCATTTTCAAAACTTTATTTCATTAAAAATAAATTCAGATCTACCATGGGTGAAGCCAGATTATCTCATTTAAGTTTAATGAGTATAGAAAATGATCTTTTGTTTTCACTCAAATTTGATGACTTAATTGAAAAATTTTCAACCATGAAAGCTCGAAAAAAATCTATGTAAATGTATGTAATCTATTATTTTCTATTTAATAGTAATACAGTTTTATGTGATTTGCTAGTTGTTTTTTTTTCCTTAAATACATAAAAAATTAGGGGGCTCCCCAAGATGTTTAGCGCCAGGCCCCCTTTTACCTTAATCCGGCCCTGTAAGTAACAGTAACCAGTAGGTAGATAATAAGGTACTTGACAGAATTATTAACCATTTTATATAATGTTATGAATATACTGTATGGTTTTAAAAATAAACGTAGCGGTTTGAGTGTCACTGATTAATCAGTGGAATTACTTTCATTGCGCTCCAACATGGCGTAGCTACTCCTATCTCTTTTTGTTGCAGGTATAATTGAATTACAATGCCCGTAACTTAGAGTGTCTTTCTTAATTCACCGCCCAGCATTAGAAACTGGATAATTACAATTTTCTAGATTAAATGCCATGTGTTAGAACGACAAAGACATATTCTCTGTTGTGCAATGTAAATATAAGCGCTATTCACAAATTGAAAATCATTCATTTTAAAAACTATAACCTACTCAATAAAATCATATACAATTCAAGTTCCAACATGCAATTCGTACAACACCCTTTCACCTTAAAAGAGCACGTTAAATTTCGCTGTAGTAATCTAAATACATATCAATTCAATTTTGAAAGTCTTAAGTGCAATTAATATTAAAAATAAAATTATCCAAAGCTCAAGAAAATTTTAAAACATATACGTTATCGTAAACGTGATCACAACCTGTTTATTCATAAAATGGAAGTAGTAAGACTATCTGGACACTTTCCAATTTACCCTCGTATACGCATAAACTAATGTTTATAACTGTCATAAACATTCTAAAATAGATAAACATCAATTTGGAAAATAGAAATATGGTTGAATAACCCATTAAATCCCAAGGGTCTCCATAATTGATTAATGGTTTTGTCCATTTCAGGAACGATTTTTTATTGTTTTGAAAATATATTTTTCATATTTATTGAAAAAATTTTTAATGACATGAAGAAAAAAAGCTGGTGAATATACGCTCCACTGATAGAATGGAAGAAATACTCTATTGCACGTTTTTACAAAAATGTACAAAATTCTTAAAAACTAACTAAAATCATGCAAATAATGAAATATATGAATGATTGTTGTATGCCAATATAAAAACGACAACATTTTTTTAAAATTTGGTTTGGTGGATAAACCACTGGGAGGAACCGTTTCTCAAAATTTATTTTTTATGGTATTATTCGAAACATTGAACATGTAAATGTTGATTAGATTTTCTACAAATATAAATTGTACGTTTACGATACACTCTACATCGCCTTCCAGCCTTACTTACATGCTCTGTTAGCATGTAGTTCTCATTATCAAAGCGAACCGCTGCGCTAGTACTCGAAATATTTCTTGGAATAAGTGTGTTCGTGTAGTTGTAAGCAAACGTAAAGCAATATACGATTTAAAGTCCAATAGTGACATTTTTCGTTCATTGATCATATTGAACAACTTCCAAGAATTTACAACAATGCTGTCTACAGAATTTCGAAAAATTGGTCACCACAATTTTTTTCTTATAACCAAGCACCGGTAATTAGCAATCCCATGTAAGCCAACACCTCCAATAAATTTTTTGTATTGTGAAACAACGTTGGTCTGGCTTATAAAAATTTCTTTTTTTTCTTTTCTGTTATAACGTTTTACACGGGTAATCGGTTCGACGTTAAAACATTGCTACAAACGGTTACTACAGAATTGTTGTTCCAACGAACAACAGATATTTTAAAAATTATTATTAATTTTCCATTAATATAAGTAATTTGATTGTAATCTCATTATATTTAGAATTTACATCCGTTCCACATACATAAAGACAATTTACCTTTGAACTTATTCGTTCATAACAAAAACTTATAATAAATTGTTTTTGTGCTATCAAGACTACAATTATTTGTTCTGTTTTCTCGAGTTGTCCCGGTAGCAATAAAGCCATTACCAAATGTACAAAAAGTTTATAAGACGAGAAAAAATTGTCAGAAAAAAATGATGCGAGAAGGGATTTTCAATCACTGAAAACAAATCTTTAACAACATCACCGCCTAAACCTAAACTTGAATGTTTTTTATTACCAACTCCTGCATATGGAAGAGAATAAAAAAGATAACCATTAGATGAAAAAAGACACCAAAGTTTCATTCGAGATTGAGATCTCGATCCGAAAAGGTCAACCTTAGATAAGACTAGCCAGTGTATTTAAAAAGAAAGATATCGTCGTTTTCACGATGATGGAGCCGGGCTACAACAGGCGCCGCTATCAGCAGTTCGTAGAGAAGATGGCAGCTCGGGGAGAGCCGCTGTCACCGACGACGGCCCAGGAGTTCCGGATACCGCCAGCGATACCTTCACTGCTCGATCTACCGTTCGAGAGAGCGAGCAGCGACGTGCCACCTTCCGCTACCGCACAGAAGAGGAGGCGGCAAAAGAAGACGCGACCGCCACCGTTAGAAGGCATCACCCCCCTAGAAGACACGCCGTCCACCCCCGCCTCCGCAGCCGCAACCGACAACACCGAAGAAGAGGCCCGCCCCGGATCTACCAGCCCCGACGACTTCGTACTGCAAAAGAAGAAGTCGTAGAAGAACCCGAAGGTTCGCCCGTCTACGCCGCCGCCCACGGACAATGGATTCCAGGCCCTGGAACCCTACACCGACAGTCCTGCAGCAATGGAGCAGACGACACAAGATGACACCAGGGAGAAGGTGCCTCCGGTAATCCTTCGTCAGAAGGAGAACTGGATCGCGTTCTTCACGAGGGCCAAGGCCTTCATCGAGGGAATCCGTATTCAGCTTGCCTCACTCCAGGACCGAGACAGGCGGATTAGGTATATGGATAGGTGTGGTACTCCGTATCACACCTACCAGGCAAAGAGCGAGCGATTTGCTAAGGTAGTGGTACGCGGCGTGCCCGTAGAGCTATCCGAGGTCGACGTTATCTCAGAGCTAAAAACTCAAGGTGTTAATGCTCTCTCTGTTTTTAGGATGAAGCAGCGAGGGCGCCCGATCCCCCTCGTGATGGTGGAGTTGCCGTCCGAGGACGACAGGAAGAAGATCCGGGAGGTGCAGCACGTCGCCCGCCTCCGAGTCACCGTCGAGGATTTTCGGCGGAAATCCGGCATCGGGCAGTGTCACCGGTGCCAAGGTTTCCGTCACGCACAGCGTTGCTGCAGGGCGGCAGAATGCTGTGTCAAATGCGTCGGCGATCACCACAGCAGTGAATGCACAAAACCCCGTAAAGACCGGGCAAAGTGTGTGAACTGCGGTGGGGATCACCCCGCCAGATACAGGGGATACCCGAAGTTCCCTCGGCCTCCGCAACGGAAGAAGTCGGAAGTACATCAGAGACGGAAGAGGACACCGCCTACTGCGGCGCCTCCTTCAACCCGGACCGGGGTCAGTTACGCTCGAGCGACAGCAGGCAAGGTTGAGAAGGCGGAATTACCGAGAACGGCTCCCGCCGCTGTCGTTACCCCGCCTGCCCAACCCGCCTTAGAGTTCGACGCCATATTGGGCCTCCTCGGAGGTCTCGATATGGAGAAGGCCCTACCTGTGATCCGCAAGGTGGCAGCGGCGCTCGTTCAGGCGCAAACTGCGATGGACCTGTGGGGGGTGATCCTCTCTCACGGTTCAGAGGTGGTTGCCCTTTTTGGGTAATCATGCAAAGGTTCGGGGCGAAGTCTGGTGCCCCAAATAAGTATACAGTACCGACAATTTAATTTATTCTGTTCTGTTAAAACCGCCAATGTTTCACATAACTAACACATGTTTCTATTTATTTCAGATACGCAGGCCATCAGCAACCAGCCACAACCGAGCGACAACAGGACAGTCCACACAACATACTCCAATATCACCACATCTCCACAACGCATCTTTTTTTACGAACGACCAACAATGTAAAGCACAACACTGTCAACGGGCAATCCACACGACCCACAACCCAACAACTTTGCAATCCACGCGCTGAAGAGGAAGAAGATTCCTGAGGAGCGCACCACCAATACAACACAATACACATTTATTATTATATTTAGTTTTAAGTGTGATATATATTATAAAATGTATTGTTAATTCCTAAAAATTTTAATAAACTTTGTTGAAATGAAGTGAACCAAAGTTTGAATCCAAACCTTACAGGTTTGCCTTTTATGAACATTTTGCACGAATTTCTACCATAATAAGGTACCATTTGCTCATCAATTGATAAATTGAATGTAAAAACGCCCCACTGCAAATTTTTTTATTGTCAATATCTAGAAATGGTCGTACCTTAGCATTTATCATTTTTATCAAGACTATCATTGTCTGATACATGATGTCAATGCCTTTATCTTCCTGAGTGGATTAATACAACAGAATCTGTGGCAGCGTATGATAACTAGAGAAAAGTAAAATAGCCACAAATTTTAACAAATCGTCTTTTGTGAGATTGAAATCTTGACGATTATTATCATGTGCATATTTTATAGAAAAATCTATCATAAGTTGAAGCACTTCGACGTCTAACAATAAAATAAAGATGTCAAAACGTGTTTTTCCAGCCAACTCATTTTGAATCTCCTCTTTAGCGAATGATTCCTTTGAAATTGGCGAATGTGTGTATTCAATTTCCCATTTTTTCCATTTTGGTAATCGCACTGGGGCTAACCGTTGCCTTTTAGAAGCCAAATCTTCGTCGTCTGACGAACTCCACTCGCCATGCTGCACTAGATCGTCCCGTGCATCTGGCACATGGAGTTCAAATGTACCAGCGATATCAGCCGGTACATTTTCAGGTGAATAATTTTCATCATCTATTAGGCTATCAACGTCCGGAGGAATATAAACTGCATCAATGGCATCTAAAAAAAAAACAACTAGTTACTATCATAGCAAGTAAATTGTCATTTTTTTATTTTACAAATGAAAATTTTGTAGCTAGAAATTATAATTACCTTCATTCCTGTCTTGTTCCAGTTCATCAATAATGACCTCTAAGGCAGCACTTAACTCTTGTTGAGTTAAATATCTTTTCATAGACATTTTTCAATGCAAAGATATCACAACAACCACAAAATCAAGAATTAAGAGCTTTGAATTGGTAATGTCGTGAAGCTTTGAAAACTTCTCAATAACTGACCAAAAACGTGCCAAACTTGACACTTTGTGTCAGTGGTGCACAAATGCACCACCCAAATTTTATTGTTATTTATTTCTTTGTTATTCAAACTAAAGTAAAAATGTGGGCCGTTTGAGGAAGGAACACTAATGGACATCTGGTACATATACCCAACAAGGTACAATTTTAGAATAAAATCGATTTTATTACAGTCAATAAAGTGCCTCCCTTGAAATGTATTTTCAGTTAAATTTGAAGGATCATAAAATCCCATTTGAGGTTCTAATTTACGAACAAGTTTTGTTTATTGTGTTTAGGGGTGTTGCGAGAAACTCATATTTAACACCGTATTGACAAAAATTTTATTATGCAATATCGAAAAAAAATGAAAATGTTGGCGTATACGTGCACCACTGGGAGGTAATGGGTTAATTTTTAACCACAAAAACATTAACACGTCTCTTAAAAATTGAAAATCGTTAGTATTTTCTTCCATGAATCCTGCAGCTTCTCTACTGCTGTTTGCAATTTTTATCATTTAAACGTTAGAAAATATCAATCGCGGTAATTAAATCTGAAACTTCCACTTAATAAATAAATGGTGGCCAGTATTGTGTACTCAATGACTCTAAATGAATGCAAAGCAATAAAATTGAGTAAGCGATCTCAAAATAAGCAACTTTCAGATCAATCATATATCCAAAACGTCAAAAGTTTGTTTTTAAATGATGCAATCCTTTATGAAACTTTGCACATCAAAGAAAACAATGAAATCTTAGAATATAGTATTGGTTCTCTTTAAAACGTTAAACTCTATAGAAGGTCCATTAAAATTTAAACATATGAATATGTTAACGAATCTAACTCTATTAAAACCGAATTTTACCAAAATATTGACATACATTGATTGCTTCCGTAAAGTGGCACATACAACAAAAAACACTCCTTACAGATTCAATCCGTATTAAACATTATCGCTTACACATAGAATAACAGGTAATAGAGATTGATTACCCTTAATGCCTAAATAAAATTTACAATATGTACAATAACGTTCCTAAAGATAATGAAACCACCACCTACTACCTAAAATATACTGTACCGAAAATTATTCTTACACAATTCCTGAAGTCATTTATTAGATGCAATGTCCTATCAAGTTCTTTTTTTGTTAGTATGCTCATGCTTATGGTTAGTAGTCACTTATTTATAGCTTGTATATATATATATATATATATATATATATATATATTACATATATATGTATCTTAGTCGTAGACTTTTCAGGAGTCCTTCTTCTCCTCTTTAGCCCTGGTCAATCCATGCTTGTTGGTGTTGCGATGTTTTGTGTTATTGTGGCTAATCCGATTCGTTGTCAGGTTTAATGCTAGGTCGTCATCGAATAGACGGGGGAATGCGGAGGGCATATGGGATGTCATCTAGGGATTCTTCTATCTCCTCGGGGGGGGGGGGTCGTCAAGGAGTTGTGTAAGGATCACGGGGATGTTTGAATTTTAATTTAGGTCTTCTTCGTGGGAATTGGGGAAAACGGTAGTTGTAGGGAGTGGTAAGGATTTCTTTGGTTGGGATAGTATCGCCCAAAATTCTGTTATGCACGAAGTTTTTCTGAAGTATTTGGATTCTGTGTGTGATTGGTGGTATGTTGGCGTGTTGTGTTATGAGGTCACTAGGGTACCTGAGGGGTAACCTATGTATGCGTATAAAAATTCGGCGTTCACTGGAGGCGATAGAGGAAAGGTGATTGGTGTTTATATTGGTGTACATGGGTGCTCGGAAATTCATAACAGGGCGGGTGTATATTTTGTAGGTGTGTTGAAGTGTTTTAGGGTGGCAACCTCTTATCCTACCCCGGAGGGCGCCCAGTTGGTTTGCTCGGTTTCTAATCTAATCTAATTGAGTGTTCTTTTTACATTGAGGAGCCAATTGAGGGTTCTAGTGAAGAGGATTCCTAGGCAGGTGACTTCATCTTGGAGTGTGAGTCTTTCTTGGTTTATGGTGAGGGAAACATTTCTGGAGGCAAGCTTTGGGAACTTATCGTCGGAGTAGTTAGGATGTCAAAAGGGGATTGTTTGGGTTTTGGAGGGATTAACGGAGACTCTCCACTGGTTTACCCAGTCGGAAAAGTTCCGGTAGTGCTTTGGATATGAGGCGGGAGTCCGTTTCGCTATTGCGATTAACCGTCCAGAAAGCGGTGTCATCCTCAAACTGCAAAACGGCTACTCCGGGTTGTGTAACTTCGGGAACGTCTGATTCAAAGATGGTGTAAAGGATAGGGGCTAAGGCAGAACCTTGCGGTACGCCT
This sequence comes from Vesta saturnalis, assembly GCA_036346205.1. Classification (NCBI taxonomy): domain Eukaryota; kingdom Metazoa; phylum Arthropoda; class Insecta; order Coleoptera; family Lampyridae; genus Vesta; species Vesta saturnalis. The sequence continues at coordinate 2,734,292 of JARFJB010000683.1, read as the reverse complement.
GCTGTAGGTTGAAAAGGATCGGAGGTTTTCCCCTACTTTTACCCCCTACTTGGTGAGGTACGAGAGTAGGAGTTTGGAGAAGGGGTCGGGAATGTTAAGGGTTCGGGTCTTGTGTAGGAGACCGGCGTGCCAGACCCTGCCGAATGCTTGCTTAATGTCCAGAAAACACAGCCAGATTGCATTGCTTGTGATTGAATGCTCTGGTGGTCTCTGTAAGCAGCTTCAACAAGGGATCGTTACACGTTCGGTTGGACCGGAAGCCGAATTGACTATTAGGAAGGAGGTCGTTGAATTCTAGTCCTGAATCGCCTAGCTACAATCTGCTCAAAGAATATTCCGAGGCAACTCAGGAGGGAGATTGGTCTATAGAAGGTGGGTGAGGTGAGGTCGGCGTAGGGTTTCGGTATCACGGCGGTGGAGGCTGATTTGCCGGGAAATTGTATATAATTAGGCATTGGTTATATATGTTGGGGAGTCATAGGAGGGCTGGGGCGGGTAAGTGACGGAAGACTTTGCGATTTAGGCCATCATGACCTGGGGCACAATTTTTTTCTTTTTTGAAATAAGTGTGGACCTGATCGGGTGTGATGGGGGCATAAAACGGATTCTCGTTATCGAGTTGGATCTCAGGAAGGTTAAGGTTACGGAATTTTTCAAGGCGATCCTCAAGGAGTGCCTTGAACCGGTTATCGAATTGGAGGTTGTGACCAAAGAAATCGGCCTTTTCTTGGTTTGAGAACATTAGGTTGCCCTGAAGGTCGGTTAGGTGGAATTTAGGGTTAACTTTTCTTCTGATCAGTGTATCAAACTGCTGGCAGAAGAGTTTACCATTTCTATAATCTAATTGGAAGGTGGATTTGGTCCAGGAGTCTTCGGCGTGTTAAGGGGTTAAGGGGATTGTATTCGGTCTTGAGAGCCGGATCCCTAGATCGCAAGAATTGACGATAGATTCGTCTTTTCTTTTTAAACCAGTTCACAATGTGCTGTGGGAGCGATTTGCGGGAAATGCTGGTTTTTAATTATACAGAGATATCGACAGCTTCAGTGATTACGGAAGTTAGGTCTCTAATGGCTCTTCCGAAATCTTGGGTCGTTTGAAGATTGGGTGTAGGAATGTTGTTGATGTGTTCGGAGAACACATTTCAATCTGCTTTGGAAAAATTTTTAATGACTGTGAACTGAGAAGGTGTAGGGGAAGCTGGACAAATGAAGTGTTGACCAGATGTGATCGTGGTGCCTAGAAAACACTCACGATCGAAATGGTGAGCTATGGGTTTGGAAACTATAATATGTTCTACTATTGGGGCACATAAAGATTAGTTCCTAGATAAGTGCTACCTTTGTGATAGCCAATACATGTTTACGTTTTAACAGTGTCTTGAAATTTAAGGTTACAGTATTACACCCGATTTTCACGAAAGGAACCCCGGCCTATACTCCATCGTGCAGGCGTAGCTTTGAAATTGCTTGGGAGTGACTTTATCGTCTAATTTTACCTTTTAAGACAAAGGTGAAATTTATTCGTAAATGATCACTTGTTACAATAGTGTTCATAATTTAAAAATTGTATTACTAGTGCGGTCTGGTCATTGGTATGCCTTGCCTTAATACGTATTTGTAATCAGCCCTTGCTAGCATAAAATTATTGTGCAACTTTGAAAATTATAGTAAATGTAAAATGGATAGAATGGTATAAAAATAAAAAATCTAACAGTGGCTTAAGTTACGTAGGTCCATGCTAATGTTTTTATCTTTTACTCTAACTTTAATTGCCCATATCTCTCTTACATAACTATTTTAAAACCTACTTACTATTAATAAAATACTTATCTTTTTTGGGGTTTTTTAATGGTGTATTTTAAATTATACAATCTAAACGTTTCGATAACACTTACAGTTATCTTCGTCAGTAGTAATATTTGTTAAAAATTGTTAAAGATGTAAACAATTTTGTCAAAGTTGAAAAATTAAAACATAAACATAAGCCTGCTATTAATATAACAGTTTGAGAAACGTATAAAGCCAACTATAAAATTAAATTTTAGTAAAGAATAACTAGGCCATTAAAAATTAAATATTGTTAAACTGCCTTAAAGATGACAAATCAGAACACTTTCACGGCGAAAGCTAACAATGAAATTTGTCAGGCAAAAAACACATTTAACAAAATTTAATCGAGTTATGATGTAATTGTAAAGTTGTGAAAAACTTCAATTTGAAAATGATAGAAGCCTTCACAAATCCAAACATCACATCAAATATAATAACCCAGTTAAATCTAACAAAGAGATATCTTTATCAATAAGTGGAAGTGTTATTAACAATGAAAAGCATAATGCAGAACGTTTTTTGTAATTTTTAATTTTAATTTAATCTCAACTACTTATGTTAAATTATAGTGCTGTGGTAATTTAACATATAATTGGTAAAGCATTTGCTTCAAGGTCTAGGAAAAACACAGCAAAAAACCTAGACATACCAAAAGTTAAAATTAAAATCAAAATTAAGACGTATAATTATGCTTTTTTTTAATTATAAGATGCCAAAACCTATTTGAACGGAGATTTTCTTCTTGTGTATTAAAATTATTAGGGCGTTTATATATTTCAATAGCTTCACGTTGTAAACGAACATTATAATGAGTTTGTCTTGACAATATTTCCATATTGTCAAATTGAATGTCATGATTTACATTATTCAAGGCATGGTGAGCCACAGTAGACCTCTCTGGTTGACCTACTCCACAAAATCTCATATGTTCTTTGCGTCTTGTATCAAAGCTACGTTTTGTGGTTCCGGTGTATACTTTTCCACGTGAACAAGATAACTTATACACTCCGGAAGATGGAAGGTGATATTAAATGTTCTTTAATTTTTCTTGTAGGTTTAAAAATAGTCCTAATGCCATATTTAATTAGGATTTTTTCAATTCTATTTGTAACATTAGCTATAAAAGGAAGAAAAGCAGTACCAACATTAAGAACTGGTTTTTCTTTAAGGTTACGCCTAGAAGGTGTAATAACATTATTAATATCTATAAGTGAATATCCATTATCTTGTAAGGATTTTCTTAAATATTTATATTCATCCTTCAAAAATTCAGGGTCACAAATTCGTTTTGCTCGATCTACTAAAGATTTAATTACACCAATTTTTGACGTGGATGGTGGTTGGATAATTTATGAAGGTATCTATCAGTGTGTGTCGGCTTTCTGTAAACCTTAAAAGATAGTGAATTATTATTTTAGATATTAATATGTCAAGAAATGGTAAACTTCCATTAGTTTCTTTTTCCATGGTAAACTGAATACTAGGATGTATACCATTTATAAAAACCAAAAACTCATGCAGTGCTTCTTCTCCATGTCTCCAAATAACAAATGTGTCATCTACATATCTATACCAAACTGAAGGTTTTTTGGTGTATCTTGTAACACTAATGTTTCAAATTTTTCCATATAAAAATTAGTTATAACAGGACTAACGGGACTACCCATTGCTACACCTTCAATCTGTTCATAAAATTTACTGTTCCACTGAAAATAAGTTGTAGTAAGACAGTGCTGAAAAAGAATGGATATGTCTTTTGGAAAAAGATGATCAATGTATTCAATAGTTTCTTTTAGAGGCACTTTTGTAAAAAGTGAAACAACATCAAAACTAACCATTATATCACCCTCTTCAATTTTGAAACTATGCATTTTTTCAACAAAGTCGGCAGAATTTTTAATGTAATGGGGTGTTTTTCCTATATGAGGTTGTAATAAAAATGTAAGATGTTTTGCAAGGCTATATGTAGGAGAACCAATTGCACTAACAATAGGCCTTAAAGGAACATTAGGTTTATGAATTTTTGGTAAACCATATAGTTTTGGTGAAATAGCTTCAGAGTTAGTTAGTTTCTTTTTTATTTCTTCAGGAATAGATGATAATTTGTAAGGTCCATAATTTTGTGCAGTCTTCTTTTATGAGTTACACTTACTAATTACCACTACGTGGATTTCTTTTTAACCTCGGTTAGTCAGGAATTTGGGAAGTGGGTTTTTCTTAGACTGTTTTATAACTGTTAAACAATTTTCATACCCAGGTTTAATACATATATTAAAACAAAACTTCTGGAATTATAATAACTTAACAAAACAATATTCTGGTAAAATAATTAAATATTCAAGTTAAACAAAATGATGGAAAATAAACGAAAAATTTCTAAAATATTTAATAAGGTATCTCTTCATACAGCGCCTGGTATTTGGGCAGCCCACCGTACCTCGGAGTAATGCTGGTGTCGTTGAAATGTCGGCGGTAAATCCAAAGATTTTTGTTTAATGGTTTAGGGACAGGTGTCATCTGCGCTCGTGGTCGGTTTGGAAATTTCCTGTAAACAAGCGCGTTATAATGCGGTGTTCAAAAATAAAATAATTGTGGTTTTGTTTCTTTGTAAACAAATATAATGTGTTCAGGTGGAAATAATACAAGGGTGTGTGTACACTTCAAGACGCGGGAGGATTACTGTGATTTAGACAGGTAAGTTTATTTTGTCTATTATTTTACAAATTTAAGACAATGTTGTTGAATCCGAGGTAAGAGCGTATTTCAAATTTGTATAGTGGACTGGTCCTCTATTACTTATATTTTCTTAAGTAACGTTTTGAAATACGGAACAGGTTAAAGAAAAGCAGGCCTTACACGAGATTTTGATATTTATACGATTAGTTTTAATACAAATTCGTGTTAGACAACGGTTGTATTTGATTTGTTTAATTTTGAGGGTTTGTATACACGAACTAAGGGAAAGACTAATTCTAAATTAATTATAAATAATATATACAATCAAATATGTACAAGGGGTTATTCAACGTTTGGAATTCGCAATTTAAAGTTTGTAACGGTTCATATGATACAGGAATATTTTCGAACAATGTGTTGTTGAAAATTGATAAGAGTTCATTCACACTACTAAAATGTAACGTTGACCTTCGTTTTATTTGTATAAAGAGGATAATTCCTTACACGCTACTTATTAGCGAATATGGAAATGGATTTTCTCTAAGAATAATTATCTTAAAGTTTTAATAGCTAAGCGCAAATAAATTTCTTTAATCTATTTGATTTCTTATTGTAAAATAGAGATTCTTTTACATCGAAGTAAAACGTAAAATTTACTTTCTGTTAGGTGTATAAATTTAATGTTTTATACAATTCAGGTTTTTTTCGGTAATAATTTGGACTTGATATTCAGGTGGATTTTCGTGATATATAGAGGGACTAAATTATAAGTATTGATAGCAAGCAAGGAGCTCGATCTAAATCAACAAATTCTAGAGGTTCTATTTATTCAAAGCTGTAACGGACACTTTGAATATATAGAACTATATACGGGGGTTCAGGATATATCGGGTGTTCGTTTATAATCTCGTTAATAGCCAAGCCAGTGGGCTCAATAGTCGTATCTTAGAGATGCTATTTATTCAAAGCCGTATCGGACACTTTGAATATATAGAACTATGTACAGGGGTTCTGAGATTACAGCGCGTGATCGGACAACCAGACGTGGCTTATATTAGCCCCATTAACTAGAAGAAGTCCTATAATAATCTCGGTGACCGCCGGTATTAACCAGTCAATCTACCTAAGACCAGTATAATACGCAAAACCTCTTTGACGTCAATTCATTTCTTAAGGATGGTTTGTTAACAGGAATTGCTAGGTATTACAACTGTTTTCGTAAAAATTGGTTATACTTCGGAGTGTTAGAATCCTATAGAACAATAAGTTCTATTTAATTCAATTGAAATTGCTTTAAGAGCAGGTCAGGCGGGTATGTTATCGAATAGAGAATTTTAGGTGTAATAAATTATTACAAACGGAGAGGCAGGAGAGTATTTTTAGAGAAGCGTTCTACAAACATAATTTCAGGTGTAATAAATTATTACAAAAGGAGAGGCAGGAGAGTATTTGTAGAGAAGCGTTCTTCAAGCAGAATTAATTTAAAAGCGCCAATAATTTCGCTTGTAAACCTTGCGAATGAGTGGGATTTTAGGTAGGAAATGTCGCAACGTTTCTGCACATCGTGAAAGGGGGTACTGGTGCCCACGCAAAACTGCTGATTATTTACATTTTTAAGAACTGGAATAAAATGAATTATTATTTAAACATTATCTTAATAATTTTTATTAAAATAACAATTAATTTGTCTTACCCAATTTTGGCTCTTTACAAATTTAATCAGCTCTTTAGTTTTTAAAAGAAACTTTTTTGTTGGATCTTTTTGTATTTCACGATAAGTTTCTGGTCCCAACAATTGAGGACCGTTTTTTAATCACTCGATAACTACAAAATTTACGAAAATGAGTTTTATATGTTTTGTCCATATTTCGGCTACCAGCAATACGATGATGTAGAGAGTTTTGCAATATCTCGATAACTGCAGTAGTTATAAGCCAAGCAAATACGCGAGTTTTCATAAAACTCGATATCTGCAAAGGTTGCGGTGTTGAAAAACTTGATATCTACTACACGTGTGGTATAAAACGTACGTGTTGGGCAGATGTACAGATTCCATGTGTTTATTAATGGCGGTTAATAAAGAAGCATTGTTCTATTTGTGAATGTGGATATACACAGTCTAATAAATATGTGTGAAACAAATAATGATAACAACAGTGAATACAGTACGAGAGTTAAACGAACAAAGTATGGTAGAAAGCATCGTATAGAACGTGGTAAAAGAGACAATAATATCAAGAAAAACCCCAAGTATTCCGCTGACTTATTGAAAGATGCAGACATAGGCTGCAATCATGGCCGTTTGGATGCAAAGAAATACAGTTGCATGGCATCATCGTTATGTAAAAATGATATAACTGGTAGGTAAAAATAATTTATAAATACGGATAGGAAGAGCTCATTGAATTTTTTATAGAGTTTAGAAATATGATTTATTTCCACACCAAAAAAATTGAGCAAGACAAAGTTATTATGCAATTTCTTGAAATTTCCACCCCCAAGCGACGTACTGTTATGGAAGAGGACAAGAAAAAACGACAACGGACAAGTTCCATAAAATATTTTATCAAATTAGCATCTGGGGAAAAAATTCGTATCTGTGCAGACACTTTTCAGAAGATTACTGGTGCTAGTAAAGATAGAATAGCATTAATTGCTAAAAAATACTTAGGTGGAGAACCTTTAGTTGAAAAAAGGGTCGTAACAAAAAAAATTTAACGTAATGAAAAACTGACAGACATGGTTGTCAATGATATAAAACGATATCGTTGCCGAGAATCTCATTATTCTAGAAAAAAATGTAGATCTTATCTGCCACCAGAGTTAAATATTAAAAAAATGTACGAGCGATTCTTACAAAATACTAAAACGGCTTGCTTATTATCAAAATATAAATCGGTATTTTATAAAAATTTAATTTGGGATTTGGCAATCCTCATGAAGAAAGCGAAAACTACTTATCAAAAGAACGAATGTCGTACAAAATATCGACTGCACAAGTTGAGAGCTAAGAAATTCTTTTCCATTTTAAATACATTGCGAAAATGCTATTAAAGTTTGCTTTGACTGCCAGCAGAATCAACCTTTACCAAAATTATCAGTTGGCGAGGTTTTTTATTTAAGGATTCTTCTGTGGTAAAATCGAGCATAATTTTATCGATTTTAAATAAATATAACAGGTAAAGTAAACAACTGATTTGTAAATAAAAATCATGAATGTTTAACACGTCCAACTGAAGGTCGCTGGTTACTTGAAACCGTGAAAAATCCGTTCGTTTTTCTTTATAAAAATCGGAAAACGTAAAAAACTGCATTTTGATGCAGTTTTTATATTATATCGTCATAAATTTGTAACAATAAATAAGGCAGCGACATTCATCAAAATTTCAATAATGATTTGGTACCATTGTAAACTACTTAACTTTAATTTTGGGACCGTTAATTCAGTTAAAAGACAATCGTGCATTGATTTTAAAAACAGCTTGCAAATGTTCTGTCTCTATGTGCCGTCTCCGTTAGCAGTCAGCGGTTTCATTACAAGCGGGTTCACAACGCTAATAAAACTGATTATCAAAAGAAAGAATAGTATACGTATGGTAAGAATCAAATTTCATTTATTATTTATTATGTAGTTTATTGTTCAGTTCTGCATAAATTTCAGTCCTACTGTTCGTAGGACTTTTGAGTTGTTTAATTTGAGTTGAAGTGATACCTGTGTGAGTGTTTAATATTTACCTTTATACACCTAACAATGGGAAGAAGTAAGAATAAGAAGCTGGGACTTACCCAGCATCGAAAAAATAAAAGAATGCTGGTAAAGCGTAGGTAAGGGCAACTTTTTGTCTGTTTACGTACAGGTGGCTCGTCGTACAATCTTTTTTATGACAAATCATTGTTTAATTTTTATACTTATCATTCCTTCCTTTGTTTTTAATCAAGTTGAAACCAGGACCTATTCCACCATTGGTTTGCAACTTTGCAGTTTTGACATGTTACATTTCAAACGTATTTTGCGTCTCACCGTTTTATTTATTTTTTAAAAGATAGTCTAATAGTGAAAATTCTAGCTTTAATTTTGCCTTAACTTTTCACAAATTAAAAATATGGTAGAACGCAAAATAAGTTTGAAAAGTGACATGTAAAGCTGCAAAGTTGCAAAGTGAATGGTGGAATAGCCCAGGCAGTGTCGAATAGGTATAAGCTGTGCATTTCTAAAAAACTAGTATACTTTACGAGTTGTCATAGTGACAGATGCTTTTTAACAAATACATGCACAGCTTATACCTGTTTAAAAGAAAGAAGTTATCAGACATCAACTACATTTACTGGGACTAACATTGGAAACTGCTGTTATTTCAAAATTAAATCGTTTACTCATTCTACTTTCCTTAATTTCCAAAGTAATCTCATTCTACGACGGACCTATTGGTAGCGATTTGCTTCAAAACTTTATCTTTTACAAAAATTATTCATATTCTATTTCTATAGACTGGCAGAGATAAAACACAGAATTCTTCTGAATGAAGATCGTCGTGTGTCAAAATTTATCAAAACATAGCCGCACTGGTGGACGAACAGGAACCTTCCACTAGTACTGCCGATAGTCTTCATCATCAACAGGATCATGAATTCAATAGTGCTTCTAGGACTTCGATTTCTCCAGTTCCCGGTTGTTCGTATACTGAAAACATGTCTGATGATGATGAATCGGAATCTTCGAATGTTAACCAAGATAGACCTAAAAATGACATCGAAGACAATGTAAAGAGCAATTCGTGGGAGGGACGAAGAATTGTCGTAGTACAATCTTTATCAACCAAATTTTGTCTTTCCACACCATCAATTATTTTCTTGCACGTCAGGAACACCTGAACAATCTGTGCGAATAATTAAAGAAATTCGTCAAGGGTTCATTTCTATATTTGTTTTAAAATGTGGTTTATGTCAAGTGGAACATCGAGTTCAAATGATGTGGTTTTCACAATTGAATGAATTTGCCGGAACAATCAACGTACCAAATATTTCGTATAACCGCTATAAAACTATCGAAGAAAATTTACAAGGTATAATTGACGAAGAGTCATGGCAATGTATGCTTGAAGCTGGGAAGGAAGAAGCAAGAATGGCCAGGAAAGAGGTGAAGTGGATGAAAATGGTATTCCATTAATTAAAGTAATTGTTGACGGAGCATGGTGTAAAGATCCTACCGTTCTGCCTACAATGCACGTTCTGGTGCTGCATGTATAGTTGGGGCAAGAACTGGTAAACTCTTATACCTAGGAATAAGAAATAAATTCTGCTCAATGTGCTGTATAGGTGAAAAAGAACACTTATGTTTCAAAAATTGGGACGGAACATCAACTTCCATGGAAAGTGACATTATCCTAGAAGGATTTAAACAAAGTGTCGCTATGCACGGAGTAAAGTATGCATATCTTGTTGGTGACGGCGACAGCAGTGTTTTAAAAAACTTCACACGGAAGGACCCTATCCCGTTGAAAAATTGAGTGTTTGAATCATCTACTAAGGAACTATTGCAACAACTTGAAAAATTTAACAACAAAAGTTTAGTTCAAAAGGCCTTCATCCCTTTTTCTCCGCCAAGCCCTACAACAAAATATTCAACGATTAAGAACAGCAGTGGACTGCGCCATAAAGTATAGAAGATCCCAGGACGTTACTTTCCAGGAACAAGTAACTAATTTAAGGAAGGGCATCGAAAATAGTATTTGTCACGTTTTGGCGAACATCTAAAATGTAAAGCTATTATTGTAAAGGAAACAAGCCTAATGAAAAAATCTTATTTTGGCTACGAAACAGTGTGGATTATATAATGACATAATTTCACTGTTAAACAGACTAATATACAATAGCAGAAGTTTAATAAAAATATGACAACGAATACTGCTGAATCCTATAACAGTGTACTTGCAAAATTTATTGGAGGAAAGAGAATAGATTTTTCCAAAAAGGAGGATATAGAATGAGATGTCAAGCGGCAAGCATTGCGTTCAATAGCGCCGAATTCCAATCTATAATCCACAAAGCAATAACCCAGAAAAGTCCAGGAACCCATACTAAACGGTTTATCTCTACAAAAACAAGATCAAATGTAGAAGACAGTTGATTTCAAAAAAAAAAGGAAAATATACACGCCAACCTGCGGCTCAAGCTGACGAAGATTACGGCGCCGTTGAGGAAATTTTGGCCGAGGAAGAATTTTCAAGACGAAAAATATCCTTTAAGCTCAATTAAAAAATAAAGACGAAATTCTGCAAATTGCAGAAAATACCAAAGATCAAAGAGAATCGGCACTTTGGTTTCAAGAAAGAAGGAAAAGGATTACCGCTTCTATGTTTGGCAAAATTTGCAAGTTACGGGCAACAACAGATCCAGTTAAAACAGCTAAAGCTCTTCTTACATCGTTTTCGTCACAGAGTACAGCTTACGGAATTGAAAACGAACGTATAGCAATAAATGATATTTCAGAATATCTAGAAACGTCCATTGAACCGTGTGGATTTTACATCGACGAAGAAGAAAATTATCTTGGAGCTACTCCAGACGGCCTTATCGGAACGCAAAGTCTCATTGAAATTAAATGCCCCTACAGTTGCAGAACATTAACACCAAAAGAGTCGATCGAAAACTTCCTTATGTTATTCTGGAAAATGAAGAAATGCACAACTACTTCTACCAAGTGCAGGGACAGCTACACATTACCAAACGTGACTTTTGTTATTTTGTTCTCTGGACCCCAAAGTTCATGTGTCAAAAATTCTGCGGGATGACGAGTTTTTCGAGAATATAATGCGCCCCAAACTTCGATTTTTATTTCAAACACATGTTGGGCCAAATTGTAAAATTACCTCATAATTAAGAAAAAACTTCATTGTTGAAGGAATAATAAATAACATATGCATATAAAATTTTGTAACGTATTATTCTTATTATGTCCCAAATTTAGTTGTTATGGAGCACCTAACACATTGTTTTGTTTACATCCCTTTGTGTGTTTTTTGTCAAATTCTGTGTTTAGCACAAAGAAAACAGCAAAATTTAAATATTTCATTTATATTGTAGGTATCATTTATGTTCCTCTAGTATTTTAAATACTTCATCAGTTAGTACAATATATGTTTAATGAAAATAGGTGTTTATTATCTACTAATTTACTTTTTATAAGTAGGTATACACCGTGTCCAGAAATGGGCGGATAAACTCAATGATACGTTTATTTTGATTATTTGAAATAATTTTAGCCATTTATTTTTATTCCGTGGTCTAATCTACGATGAATAGTTTCCAGATACAGTACCTCGCATTCTTATTTGGCCACCTTGTACAATATATTTTTATCATATGACTACCTACACTAGGTGGACTTTATATGCTAGAATAAGTACAAACAGACGTTAAACGAAATTCGACTTTATACGAGTGGATGGGGATTTTTAAGACCTTTAGGATGCTAAATCCCGAGATATTCGAACAATAATTTTATTTAAATTTGACAGCACAGCTTAAATTTGAAAATAACCTAGAACATTGACGATGTTTTGCTGGTATTCAAAATTACTAACTATATGAACCAATAACGACATACGTTTTTAAAATCTTAAACCATGCTTTACTAAAAGATGAGTCATAAGACACCTCTCGCGTCTCGCCTGCCCGACCATAGCGAATTTATTCGAAATGTTTTGTATATTACATATGGATTACCAGCTTTATTATAGATCGTGCGGTTTCACGACTCATACTTCCCTATTACCATTACTACTACTCCACTAGTACTTGTATATTACAACAATTATTAGTATAAGAAAGTCACATTATCCCATATGAAGTTTTTGTTTCAAACACTGATAAATTCAGTAATTTCGTTGAAAATCATTTTTGGGAAAAATTTTGATTTAAATTACAGAGCATCTACTACAACCATTTTATGTTTATGTCATTTATTTTTAAAGTTATGACGTCATTGCCATTTTTTAAATGGCAACCTGTAATTTTTCTTATTGATTTCGAGAGTAGGAACTTTTAGTTATATTTTAATAATATAACATTTCCAGGCTATTACAGATCAAAAACTTGAGAAAAAATCTTAAATTTCAAAATATGAAAAGCTTAACTTAACAAAATTGCTTCTAGTGGGCTGAATTTGGCGAAATGTCGTGGAAAGATCGTTTTCAATTTTCATTTTGAAAGAAAACTGAACACCTCAAAAATAAATGACTCAACATGAAAATTATAGTAATATATGCCTTGCAACTTAAATCACTCCAGATTTTTTCTATAAAATTTAATTTAAGGAACAAATTGAATTTATTCATTACTTTTTGACATTGCAGATGTATTATTATGTACATGTATTTTAAATTTTTGACCGATGAAACATTTTATTTCATTGAAATTGAAATTATTAAACGCTTTAAAACTAAGTATATATAACATTATATATTACGCACAGGTAAATTTTGTACCTATACGAAACTAGGAATCGTTTGTTGTTACAAGTAAAATTCTCGAGACCGCAAATGTAACAGAATACTACACAACATATCAATTTTATCACTTTCCTGTATTTCGCGTGAAACGTAACCTACGCCCGCACATTCAAGCGTAAGGAAACATCTCGTATATGCAGCATTTGAAGTCTGATGTTATTTAAAACAGAAGAATCTTAAGGCAAGTATGGTTGTTTAACCTAGGGATTGTTCAGCACGAAAGAGAAACAAACGAAGGATCATATATATAATTATATTTGGTTAGAAACGCAGGCCAGCGAGGAGCCAACGAAATTTCTTCAGGACTACTAAATTATTTGAAAGATTTAGAAAAAAGTTGATTACCACAAAAGGACACGAGTGACCTAGAGTTGTATTCTGATTCATGTGAGCACAGAATAAAAGTAGTATTATGATGGCTGTACTGATTCATTTTTAGAATCATCTAAAGTTTTTCATGAAATACTACACCATTTTCCAATCAGGGGTCATAGTTTTATGCCCCTGACAAAGTCTTTGGTAGAATTGAAAGAATTTAAGAAAAGTTGAAACTATTATAGCACCTTCTGGATATTATAATATTTATAAAGAACATGGAAATGTTAAACTATGGGTAAGGACTGGTGCACGTATGACTTGTCAAAACAAATATTCAAATCCAAACTTCCATTTAAGATAACTGATGCAAAGGTATTCAAGTATGTAAAACACACAAAGGCGTTTCGTGTTATGTAAAACCTACTCTGGCCCTGAAATTGGGGTTGAACTATTTAAAAATAATACCAAAAATGCTAACCTGCTAAAAAAGCACAAAAATAACTGCAGTTAACTATCTTAGTGAAAAAAAGGAAAAATGTTGAAAGTTTATTGGAAGGATGCGATTTAGATGAAGAAGGAAGAACTTTTACAGAGGAGTTCTAGAAGGTGCAGCAAAGAAGATGTGACGGAAAATGAAGCCAGAGATTATGAAGATTAAGATATAGATGGAGACTTAGTTTAACAACATACCTAATTACATTCATTTTTGTGTTAAATATTTTCTTAGAAACTCCTTTTGTTTTATTTATAAGGATAAAATGTTATTTTTTATAACTTTTCAAAATAAATAAAAGTTCTATACTTAAGTTAAATTTTGTTCTGTTTTTATAAGAATCAAATAATATTATCATGAATTTTATCACAAACATGTGTACTTATCGAGTTTTTAAGAAAACTCACCAGTTTTGACAATAAATTTGAAGGGCTAAAATGCTTCGCAAAATATGTACTTTACGATGAATACTGCCGTCTAACATCACTTCCCTATAAAACCATCACTTCGATAGAGGTATTCAAAATGGATATAAACCAAAAACCTTCTGCTGAAAATTTTGAATTTTGCTGTTATCGAGTTTTTAAAAACGGTCCTCAATTGTTCTATCTTAATGTTATAATCGTTCATATTTAATATAACAGTTGCATTACCTTTATCTGATTTTAATATTATTATACTTTCATTGCGTTTAAGATCAAGTAAAGCACGTCGTTGACGAAAAGATAGGTTGCTCTTTGGAGGTTTTGTTTTACGTAATATCTAACTTCATGAGCAGCATCAAAAGGTAATAATTTAATAGAGTTTTCGATGTTGGAAATTATATCTTCAAAAGGTGTTATCACAAAATTTCCTCCTTTAGAAAGCACTTCAATGGCATAATCTGAAACAACATTATCAGAAAGGTTCATAACTGTTTTTTTACAATCAATAGATCGTCTATTATTTTGTTGTTTGTACAATTTATTAAATTTTTCTTTCTGACGTTGACATGAGATGTCAAAATTTATTTTCATAGATTTAAATGTTATTTTATCCCAATCTTCTTTATTCCATATAGATGAAATTTCTAAGTGTAAATATAAAAGATTTTTTTATCCTTTATGGGGAGGAAACTTATCATTCTATCCGACAATTTGAAAAATTAAGGAAACGTAAAGCACAATTATTATCGTCACTCACTTTCTTATTACGATGCCGAGACCTAAAAATTATCCCAAAGTTTATCTATATTAAAAGAAATTTTAATAACAAACAAGCGAATAATATTTAAAGAAGAACTGAAAATGCTCTTCTGCGTATTCAAATACATATTTCTAGGAAGTTATTGGATAACACCGATAAAAATCTTTTATATTTACATTTAGAAATTTCATCTATATTGAATAAAGAAGATTGGGATAAAATTGATTCTATAACGTTTAAATCTATGAAAATAAATTTTGACAACAACAAAATAATAGACCATCTATTGTTTATAAAAAACACTTATAAACCTTTCTGATAATGTTGTTTCAGATTATGCTATTGAAGCGCTTTTCTAAAGGAGGACATTTTGCGATAACACCAAGAGTAACAACTTTAGAAGATATAATTTCCAACATCGAAAACTCCATTAAATTATTACCTTTTGATGCTGCTAATGAAGTTAGATATAACACCGTTAATATATTACGTAAAACAAAACCTCCAAAGAGCAACCTATCTTTTCGTCAACGACGTGCTTTACTTGATCATAAACGCAATGAAAGTATAATAATATTAAAATCAGATAAAGGTAATGCAACTGTTATATTAAATATGAACGATTATAACATTAAGATAGAACAATTGTTGGGACCAGAAACTTATCGTGAAATACCAAAAGATCCAACAAAACAGTTTCTTTTAAAAACTAAAGAGCTGATTAAATTATCATCTATTCCTGAAAAAATAAAAAAGAAACTAACTAACTCTGAAGCTATTTCACCAAAACTATATGGTTTACCAAAAATTCCTAAACCTAAAATTCCTTTAAGGCCTTTTGTTAGTGCAATTGGTTCTCCTACATATAGCCTTGCAA
Source organism: Vesta saturnalis (assembly GCA_036346205.1). Lineage (NCBI taxonomy): Eukaryota > Metazoa > Arthropoda > Insecta > Coleoptera > Lampyridae > Vesta > Vesta saturnalis. The sequence goes on along the minus strand of JARFJB010000683.1, from coordinate 2,718,403 downwards.
AACATCTTACATTTGTATTACAACCTCTTGTAGGAAAAACACCCCATTACATCAAAAATTCTGCCGACTTTGTTGAAAAAAGCATAGTTTCAAACTTGAAGAGGGTGATATAATGGTTAGGTTTGATGTTGTTTCGCTTTTTACAAAAGTGCCTCTAAAAGAAATTATTGATGTCATATTTATCACTACGTACTACAATGTTAGTGAGTCATAAAGTACAAGAGGTAATGCTTTATTAATTATATTTATTTACGTGCCGTACATAGGTCCACTAGTATCTAAGTTGCACTACTGTGCCTCCCATACCTGCACACTCTCATTATGAACTTTATAAGTTTATACAGTATGTTACATCTCCCTTTTTCTTATCCTAAACTAATGCTACATTTCAAAGTTAGCAAACTTATTAGGTAATTTTATGATTCTGCCGCTTTTGGTTTTATAATTATTATCAATAGTAGGGTTAACATAATTTTCATGAACATTACTACCTAACTGCATTTCTCCACTATTAACAGTAATATTGCTAGTTTCTTCCTCAGGCACTGTGGTATCGTTTAACTTAAATTCATTCTGACTCTTTCGTAAATGGATTGAATTTCTTCGTAACACTTTGCCTTCGGAGTTCTGTGCTAAATAAGATCTGAACAATTTTTGCCGTTTCCCAAACCTTACCCTTTTGAATAATAGCATTCTCACCCACATTAAAATCAGGTCTTGATTTAACATGTCTATCATAGTAGTGCTTATATCTAATTTGTTACTAACTAATACCTTCATGTGCATCATTATACAAATTTGGTTTTAGTAATTGTGAGTGAATTGGAAGTTTGGTTCTGGTTCTTCTGCTAAACAATATTTGAGCAGGAGAAACGTTTAATCCTACGTAGGAGTATTACGATACTCTAGTAGTGCTAGTTCTATATCTATGTTAACATCTTTAGCTTTCTTTAGCAAGTTCTTTGCAGTTTGAACTGCTCTTTCCGCTTAGCTGTTACTCCTCGGATATTTAGGAGAACTAGTAATAAATTCAAAGTTTCAAGTTTTTGCAAACTCTCTAGATTCAAAGGAATTAAATGGCATGTTATCTGATATAACAACCTTTGGAACACCATGAGTTGAGAATATTGTCTTCAATTTAGAAACAATTTCCGACGATGTTTTTGACTTTAATTTTAAAATTTCAAGCCACTTGGTGTAATAATCTTGTATTATTAAGTAATCATTACCTTGAATTTCGCAAATATCACATGCTATTTTATTGAAAGGGATATCCGGAATGTCATGCGGAATCAGGGATTCTTTCAAATTTGATACTCGATATCTATCACAAACAGGACAACTATTGATTACATTTTCTATTTCCCTATCCATTCCAGGCCAATATACAATATGTCTCGCTCGAGCCTTTGTCTTTTCGATTCCTAAATGTGACTCATGTAGTAATTTTAGTATGTAATTTCTTAGTATTGAAGGTACTATTAACCTATAATTAAAAAAAAGCAAATTTTCCTCACAAGTAATTTCATTTTGTAATTTGAAATAGTGTTTAACATTTCCAGGCACTAGACCCAAAGAATTTGGCCAACCCTCAAAATAATATTTTTTTATTCATGACAGCACAGCATCAGCTTCAGTTGCTTCTTCAAACTCTTTACGCTTTTCATTAGAAATATGAAGACCACTACTAATCGAATGTATTGTTTCCGTGATCCATGTGTCATCAATAAAAGATTCATTTTCTAAATAGGACCTCGACAATAGGTCAGCAACAAACATGAACTTTCCAGGTAAGTATTTTAGAGTTATGTTATAATCTAACAGTTGGTTTATTTATTAGACCTAACAGTGGTTTATGATCAGTAATTACAATTATATCTTTACCATAAACATAATTACGAAATTTAGTTGTTGCAAATATTATACTGAGTAATTCCTTTTCGATTTGTGCAAAATTTCATTCTGAATTACTTAAACTTCTGGACGCAAAACTAACAGGTTTGGCCTCCTGCAATAGGCAACATCCTACACCATTCTGTGACGCGTCTGCCTGTATTACGATTTCTTTATTTATGTCAAAATTGTTTAGGCAGGGAGCTTTAGTAATTTTATCTTTAATTGAGTTTAGAATACTAGTATGATATGGAAGCCAGTTAAAGATTACATTCTTTTGTAGTAAAGCTGTTAATGGCTTAGTAAGTTCTGAAAGACTGGGAATAAAAGATCTCAAAAAGTTAATCATTCCCAGTAAGGACTGCCATTCTTTTTTCGTTCCCGGGTTTTTAAGTAATTTAATGGCTTCTATACGCATAGGATCAATTTTCATTCCTTTGCTAGAAAATATCTGATCCAAATATTTAACTTGGTCTGTTCTAAATTGAATTTTGTTTTTGTTAAACTTAGCACCTACGAGCCTTGCTCTCTGAATAACATTCCGAATTATTCGATCATGATCTTCCAAAGATTTGCCCGCAATTAGAATATCATTAAAATACACTAGCACTCCAGGTATATCACCAAAGTTAGATTGATTTAAATTCTGAAAATATTCAGGAGCAATGTTCAAGCCGAAAGGCAAACGGTTAAACTTCCAACACCCAAAAGGGGTACTGAACGTGCACAAAACACTTGATGCTTATGTTAAGGGACTTTCCATAAGCCCTCTTTCAAATCTAATACTGTAAATACTTTTTGCCATGTAAAGCTTCACAAATTTTTCAATAGTTGGAATCAAAACGTTTCACGCTCAATAGCCTCATTTAAATATCTAGGATCAAGATATAACCTAATAGACTTATCCTGTTTTTCAACCACTACAAGGTTACTCATCCAACTGCTAAGATTATCCACCTTCGAGATTATGCCTCTACTATTCAATTCACTTAATTTATCTTTCACTTTACTCTTAATATATAACGGAATACGTCTGGGTGGGTTGAAAACAGGTTTTACTTCACTTCTGAGCTTAATCTCACATTTTGTATTGAATGTTCCTTGACCCTCAAACACATCTCTATTTTCAGTGATGAATCTATGTACATCCTGAACATTAAGAATTGTTTCAACTCTCTTAATTAAATTTAGCTTGACACAAGTATTTAAGCCCAAGATTGGTGCTACATTTTCATTGGTAATTACAAAATCAGTACTTATTTCATTAAGCTTGTGCTTACAATTCAGTTTGACCATACCACACGGAACAATTTTAGATCCCCCAAATGCTTCTAATACAATATTAGTAGTATACAAGTCAATACTTTTACCGAACTCATTTAACAATTTTTTTGGCAAAATATTCACCTGTGCACCCGTATCCAGCTTAAAACTAACATTTCTATTTTCTACTTGTACACATTCTTTCCTCATAACTTGATTTATATTTTTAATATTTATTGAACTTATAGTTACCTCGTCACATTCCTATTGACTGGCTGCTACTTCAATTTCTCTCACATGCCTTCCAACCTTGCATCCAACAGCGAAGTGATTGACCATATTACATCTGGAACATCTACGACCAAATGCTGGACAATCACGAGGACCATGTCATGTTGCACATCTTCTACACTTGAATTTCTTAGACAAATCTTTTGCAGCAGCTCCACTTGATGAAGCTTTGTTGTTATCTTCTTTACTGGCTTTGGGTTTAGCCGATTTCTTACTAATTAGATCAACACTTTCTTCTTGTAAACTTCTAACCTGCTGCCTGGTAACTTCTGAAGCCTTGCAGACATCAATAGCTCTTTGTAAAGTTAAATCATCTATTCGAAGTAACCTTTCTTGTACCGACACATCTTTTATACCCAAGACAATGCGGTCACGAATTAGCTGGTCTATTAATGTGCTAAATTCACATGCCACAGACAACTTCTTCAACTCTGTTCAGAATTGATCAAAACTTTCACCTTCGTGTTGTTCCCTTTTATAAAACTTAAATCTCTCATAAACTACATTCTTTCGTGGATTGCAATACTGTTCAAAAGCTCCCAACACACTATCATATTTCTTTTTCTCCTCTTCAGTTAAAGTAAAGGTGCTATAAAGATCTAACGCATCTTCTCCTACTAAATTCAATAATATTGCAATTCTTTTGTCTTCACTTAGTTCGTCCTTACTCGTAGATTTTAAAAATATTTCAAAACTTTGCTTAAACTTCCTCCAATTTTCAGCTATATTACCATCCAATATTAAACTTTTTGGTGGCTTAAATCCCTCCATACTTAATACGTATACTTAGTAGAATAACTTTTAACCATACTTCCGGATTACTGCGTGTTGCACTAGTACTACCTATAAAAATGTTGTTATATATTTTAAAGTTCCTTTAATTCGACTGCGCCATGTCATATTTATCACTACGTACTACAATGTTAGTGAGTCATAAAGTACAAGAGATAATGCTTTATTAATTATATTTATTTACGTGCCGTACATAGGTCCACTAGTATCTAAGTTGCACTACTGTGCCTCCCATACCTGCACACTCTCATTATGAACTTTATAAGTTTATACAGTATGTTACAATTGAATACTTTGATGATCTTTTTCCAAAGGACATATCCATTCTTTTTCAGCACTGTCTTACTACAACTTATTTTCAGTGGAATAGTAAATTTTATGAACAGATTGAAGGTGTAGTAATGGGTAGTCCCCTTAGTCCTGTTATAGCTAATTTTTATATGGAAAAATTTGAAACATTAGCGTTACAAAATACACCTATAAAACCTTCACTTTGGTATAGATATGTAGATGACACATTTGTTATTTGAAGACATGGAGAAGAAGCACTAAATGAGTTTTTAGTTTTTGTAAATGATATACATCCTAGTATTCAGTTTACCATGGAAAAAGAAACTAATGGAAGTTTACCATTTCTAGACATACTAATATCTAAAAATAATACTTCACTATCCTTTAAGGTTTACAGAAAGCCGACACACACTGATAGATGCCTTCCAAATTATCCAACCACCATCCACGTCAAAAAATTGGTGTAATTAAATCTTTAGTAGATCGAGCAAAACGAATTTGTGACCCTGAATTTTTGAAGGATGAATATAAATACTTAAGAAAATCCTTATAAGATAATGGATATTCACTTACAGATGTTAATAATGTTCTTATACCTTCTAGACGTAACCTTAAAGAAAAATCAGTTCTTAATGTTTTGCTATTGCTTTTCTTCCTTTTATAGCTAATGTTACATATAAAATTGAAAAAATCCTAATTAGATATGGCATTAGGACTATTTTTAAACCTACAAGAAAAATTAAAGAACATTTAATATCAACTAAAGATGTGTCAAACCCTTTATCATCTTCCGCAGTGTATAAGTTATCTCGTTTATGTGGAAAAGTGTACATCGGAACCACAAAACGTAGCTTTGATACAAGACGTAAAGAACATATGAGATTTTGTAGATTAGGTCAACCTGAGAAGTCTGCTGTGGCTGACCATGCCTTGAAAGATTTAAATCATGACATTCAATTTGACAATATGGAAATATTGTCAAGACAAACTCATTATTATGTTCGTTTACAACGTGAAGCTATTGAAATATATAAAGACCCTAATAATTTTAATAGACAAGAAGAAAATCTCCGTTTAAATAGGTTTTGGTATCTTATAATTGAAAAAAAGCATAATTATACGTCTTAATTTTGGTATGTCTAGGTTTTTTGCTGTGTTTTTCCTAGACCTTGAAGCAAATGCTTTACCAATTATATATTAAATTACCACAGCACTATAATTTAACATAAGTAGTTGAGATTAAATTAAAATTAAAAATTACAAAAAAACATTCTGCATTATGCTTTTCATTGTTAATAACACTTCCACTTATTGATAAAGATATCTCTTTGTTAGATTTAATTGGGTTATTTTATTTGATGTGATGTTTGGATTTGTGAAGGCTTCTATCATTTTCAAATTGAAGTTTTTCACAACTTTACACTTACATCATAACTCGACTAAATTTTGTTAAATGTGTTTTTTGCCTCACAAATTTCATTGTTAGCTTTCGCCGTGACAGTGTTCTGATTTGCCATCTTTAAGGCAGTTTAACAATATTTAATTTTTAATGGCCTAGTTATTCTTTACTAAAATTTAATTTTATAGTTGGTTTTATGCGTTTCTCAAACTGTTATATTAATAGCAGGCTTATGTTTGTGTTTTAATTTTTCAACTTTGACAAAATTGTTTACAACATCTTTAACAATTTTTAACAAATATTACTACTGACGAAGATAACTGTAAGTGCTATCGAGACGTTTAGATTGTATAATTTAAAATACACCATTAAAAAACCTCAAAAAAGATAAGTATTTTATTATGAGTGATAATGGTGAAAGTTTACATTTTCATACTATTTACTGTTAGATTCAATTAGTTTCTTATTGTTAGATATTTCTTGTAAGGAACATGTAATAGGCCAGAGGTTTCAGACCACTTCCCTTATTAAAAGTCTGTTGCATGGTAATGTATAATTAGAGAAAATCTTATTTCCTTAACATAACTGTTCTGAGGAAAACTTGAGTGATTTGGAATACAACTGTAAATGGTCTTACTTGAATTGTTTAGAAAAGTTTTGCATTTGAGATAACAATACACTAACTACTAGAACTATAACTTATATCAATCTAACGATCTATGGATCTGTAAGCCGTTTCATGTATTTTCTAAATTCGGGAAATTGCTTTACATCCTTTGATTATATCGAGGTACTTACTGAATCCTTTCAAGCTATCTCTTGTCTTCTCAGCAATTGAAGTCATGAAATCAATAATACTGTAATTCATAAAAAGCTGCTTTTAATCACACCCGTTAACAGTTTTAAGTCAAACAATTACCTAATAATAATTTTTGCATCTATTAGCAGTTATAAATTAGTACATTTTGTCAAACATTTTTTTTTATTCCATCAGTTACAGTTAACTTCAAATTTTAGATAATTTATAAAACTATAAGAGGATCTAAGATTAACGAATAAATGAGATTCGCGCTACAGAGTTGGTGTCATATAAACTTTTACACAGATGAAAAGGGAATGGCCACGAGTTTTATTTTTCCTCAAGACAGAGATTCTGGAAAGAGCACTCACGGTATTTTCCTAAACGTCGACAAATTTGATAGATATACATGAATAGTTTTTCCACTTTTGGTCTAATTTCCCAGATTATAATTCAGTTGTTTTGCACGAATATAACAGGTGTTGAACAAAGAAAAGCACAATCTTTAATAAATCAAAGGCATAACTAACTAAGCTTAAACGGTGGATCAATTCAACTCAAAGCTTCCAAAAAGAATTATGAACCGAAGAACTGGTAAAGCCTTTAATTGCGGCGTGGACAAGCAGTCGCCAAAGATTTTCCCGCCTATACCGCCTTCAAGCGACAACATGTTCCAGCCACTAGAGGAGGTTACGCACAACAGGGGGAATCTTTCAACAAAGGAAGGACTGGGTAGCTTTTCTCCGAGAACTCGACCCACCAGGGATCCCCTCCACGAAGGCTAAGCCCATCTACAAAGGAATCTAGATACGGCCTGCCTCATCACAGGATCGAGACAGACTGATGAGATATATCACGCAAAAAGAGAAAGCTTGAGTAAAGTACGCGGCGTGCCCGTAAAGCTTTCCAATGTTGACGTTAGCTCAGAGCTAAGGAATTAAAGTTCTTTCTTGTTTCGGGATGAAGCAGTCAGGACGCCCAATCTTCCTTGTTCTGGTGCAGCTGCCAATAGAAGAAGACAACAAGAACGTCTCGGGATGTGAAGTATGTCGCCCCCTCCGAGTCACCGTCGGGGGTTTGAGGTAGAAAACTGGCATCGAGCGGTCACCGGTGTCAACGTTTTCGCTACAGACGGCCTTGCTGCAGGGCGGTGTCACGCTGTTAAGTGCTCCTGTGATAACACCAGTGAATGTAGAAACCCCAAATTGACCAGACAAAGTGTGTTAACTGTGGGGGAAATTACCCGCGAACTACAGGGTATATCCCAAGTTCCATTGACCGCAACCTCTGAAGAAGATAGACAATCTACAGCGTTCAAAGGACGCCACCTTCATCAACTCGTACCGGCGTCAGTTACGCCCAAGCGATAGCAAGTGAAGATGGTATTGGGGCAGTACCGAAAGCGACTCCTACTCGTCCAACCGGCGTTAGGGTTTGACTCTGTTCTGAGCTTCCTTAGCAGTTTTAATATGTAGAATGCCATGACTGTCGTCTGCAAGGTGGCGCCCACGTTAGCTGAGACCAGATCTGCGATTGACCTGTGGGGAGTGACCCTCACTTACAATCAACAAATGGTTGCCCTTGTGGGTAATCATACAATGGTCTGACCCGAAGACAGGTGCCTCGGGATAAGTATTTAGTATCGATTCTAATTTGTTCCTTCATGTTCTTTTAATACCGAAAATAACTTTTCACACAACTGATACTTGTTTCCTTTTATTTCAGATACGCGGGACATCAACAACAACTACACCAACTGAACGACAATAGGACAGGTCACACAACCAACAGCAACAACACCACCACAAGTACTTTTTTTGGATACTCACAAAACGCAACACCATGATTAAGGACAAACCATAACACCACGCTAAATCTCAAACATTTTAATAAACTGGCGAATTGATTTGAACTCTAATCAAAAGACGGAAGGCATAAACAAAACAAAAACATAAACAAATAAAGAAATATGTGTAAGGGCATTACTAAGTTAGTTAATAAGCTATAAAGTATCACATTTCAATGAAACAAATATAAAAGAAACAAAGAAACGTACAAAGAAAATATAGCAATAATATTGCATATTTTGTATAAATAAAATGTTTTTGTTAAATTCTTTTTATTTATATTAAAATACTTATCTTTTTTGGGCTTTTGGGTATATGTTATATTATACAATCTAAACGTTTCGATAACAGTTAGTTATCTTCGTCAGTAGTAATATGTATTAAAATTGTTAAAGATGTTGAAAAAAATTTTGTCAAAGTTGAAAAATTAATACATGTTTTAGTTTTTCAACTTTCACAAAACATGTTTTAATTTTTCAACTTTGACAAAATTGTTTACAACATATTTAACAATTTTTATTGATATTACTGCTGACGAAGGTAACTGTAAGTGTTATCGAAACGTTTAGATTGTATAATTTAAAATACACCATTAAAAAACCCAAAAAGATAAGTATTTTATTATGTGTGATAAAGGTCAAAGTTTACATTTTCATACTTATGTTTATATTGTCTTTTAGCCGCTGTTAAATGTCTTTTCTGTTCTTCGGAAAGGTTATTATACATTTTTGGTAAGTAAGTGTAGATACTTAGTTAGCTCTTTTGTTTTTTTTTTAATGATGTATTTTTATATTTATATGTTACACAAATGTATACGTTTCGATTACAATTACAGTTATCATCCTCATATTTCATAATTTTATTGTAACATCTTAAACAATTCTCAAGAATTCCACTACTGAGAACGATTAGGTGTAATAATGGTGAAAGTTTACATTTTCATATTCAAATAGATATAGAAGATACTGTATTATAAGTGTTTTGTAACTGTGGTTTCATATTAGTTAATAGGCCTTTTTCCATAGTTTTTGCTTTTATAGCGCAATGCCTTGAGAAGGACTGTTTTCGTACTTGAGTCGAATTCATATGTTTGTGACGTGCCAATTCTTGTATATAGTTACCATAATTTAAGTTTCGAGTTAGTGCTATTATTGGTAAATATATTTACATTACATTGGTATCTTTTTTCTTTCAATAATTAAATTTTGGTATATGTCGATGTTTTCTCTTTAGTGTAAGTAATTACAAACGTTTCTGTACATATGTTATGGTCTATAAGGGCTATTTTAGCCTCACCCATTCTGTTCTTTGCGCAAATTCGAACTGAACATTCATTTCCGCTTCTTCTGCCGTCCAGTTGATTACGTTATGTTTTGCTTCCCTTGTATAAGGGAACAAAGATAACCCCCTACATTAAGGGAAACATCTTGTGTTAAGAAAAAGCTATTATGTTAATGAATTTCGTATCGTTGCAAAAGTATGGTGGATGACGTCACGAAGTGAACATGCATAAAATGGCGTGGAGGATAATGCAATTTCCTATTCAAAAATTACAAATGGGGATACCTTTGTTTTCCATCAATTTCGCATGCTGTTTATATACCTGCTTTCGTTGTATGATCAACATTTCCTTTATTGTTTATGATATTGATGGAAATGAAGTTTGTTTGAAAATAAAGGTAATACCTTATATCTATTTTGAGTACAAGAAAATGTAAGTACATATCCTTTTAATGCAAAATATGTTTAAGTAAATAACAAATCGGTGTAGTGTTGTTTTGATACGGGTATAATGCTAAGAAACAGCTGATTTCGGTTTCTAAGATAAAAACATTTGAGTGCATAACCTATAGTAACTGTAAGGTTGTTGACATTGGTCAAAATACAGTGTTGATCATATTCAATTTGGAATTTTAAGTAAAGATAGGTTATATGCTAGTATAGTTGTGTTGATTTGGTAATTATTTAAAACCGTAAAGCTTTACGATGTACCGTTTTAGTTATTTTATGCTGAAATTAATCAGACATTTCGTTTTATTAAATATGCAAATAAATACAGCTGTTTAGTGTGATTCAGATTACCTGTGCTATTAATGTAAAACATTCTCAATTTTTGTTGTATTTTAATTATTAAATCTATAAAAGTGAGTGGCGTCCAACAAGGAAACAAATAACTGATTTTATGTATGGACGTACCTCTCCATCCCTCACAACCTATCAAAGAGTTCTTAACTATAGTACTGTACCTTTCTGAGCTAGTCCGTGGTGCAACTTACATTTTAGTATTCCAATCGCACCCTAAAATTTGTATTTGTTATATGTTATGATTTTTTCCAAAACACTTGGCTATTCTCAAATTCGAACTTTGGTACCTTCCAGTTACAAGTCTGCCACCTTGACCGCTGAGCCACTGAGTAATTCAATATATATTTTTTAGAACCGCATTAATACGTGTTTTAATTTTTAACTTTCACAAAATTGTTTCAACATCTTTAACAATCTTAATAGATAATATTACTACTGACGAAGATAACTGTAAGTGTCATCGAAACGTTTAGATTGTATAACTTTGATATACAAATACACCATTTTAAAATCCAAAAAAGATAAGTATTTCATTAAATTTAGAGATTTATCTAAAATATTTCTTAAAAGCATTTTTTTCATTTTATTCTTTAGTGCAGAGATATAACTTTTCCATTTCATATCAGAATCCCTTTTAATGTATTGAGAACCAAGATTCAGTTTTGTAAATTCTGGAAGGTGTTCTTTATATGGAGCGAATGGTATAAGTTTGCTTTAGGGAAAGTATAGTTGTATCCATCCATAGCCGTACCCTGTCCAAAGAATTTCGTATGCTTTAACCATGTGCCAATCATTTCCATTAATAAAAAGAACAGTATCATCGGCGTATAAAATTAGGTAGACTGGGACATGCAAATTTAGAAGGTCATTTAAGTATATGTTAAAAAGAATAGAACTAAGAATTAATTTTATGATTGATTATTTTATGTTTTGTTAGAAATGAAGATAGTGTCAATTTAATATGTGTTTTAAATGTTTTGGAAAGAATTGAAAATATAGAAACTGGTCTATAATTGTTTACCTAATCGCTTGGGACATCTTTATGTAATAGAACCATTTTTCTCAGTAATAACCGACACTGATGCATCTATTAATGATAGTTGTAACTATCTTAGCTATATGAGGATCTATACTTAGGTACGAGTAACAATTTTGTCTGAAGTTACTGAGCAACATGATTTAAGTTTATTATGGATATTGCTTCAGTTTGTTGATTGCGTTGAATTCTACTATATAGGGATATTATTTAAGAAAGCGGTTAAGGCACAGTATTTGATGAGATAGTTGCCGCATTACTAAAGTGGTTTACAGAAGAATTGCATATGTCTGTGGCTGTTGTAAGTATACCTTCATACTCATATTGGCGCGTATTTTTTCTTCGCTAGATTTGTTACATTTTTAATAATATTCCAAATTTTTCAGGGTTATTGAGATTATTTGTGATAAGACTATTATAGTACTGACGTTTTGTTTTCTTAGTGATATTAAAATTATTTAAGATTCAATAATATCTTTGAGCTTTTCTATAATCCAGGGTACGTTACCAATAAGCTGATTTAGTTTACCTGTTACACGAACGAACCGCACTATGCGACTTGTATGCTTACGAAGGAAAGCGTGTTGTCAAGATAACTGCAGTGGAAATGGGCGTGTTCGATATAGACGTAAAATGGTTGAAACTTAATTCCTTACCTTTACCATAAAACAACAAATAACAACATTCAATCCGGAATGAATTGTCTCTAGGCGCCAAAATAATCTTAAGTTTCCCTAAAATAAATAGTCCTACGTGAAGTATTAAGTTAATCCTACCTGCCTGTGTAAGATAGAATTGTATCCTACACGGTAGAATCATACACCATTCAAGTGCAAACATTCAATGTACAACACTCTTTCACTTTAAAGAGTACGGTAAATTTCGTCTTGGTAATCTTAATACGAATTGATTCAATTTTGAAAATCTTGAGGTTCAATTACCCTTAAAAATCAAATTATCCAAAGTTTAGTAAAATTTTGGAACATACACGTTATCGTGAACTTATTGATCACACCCTGTACATTAATAAAATCAGAATAATGAGACTTATGACTACCATAAAAAATTATGGAATAAATAAATAACTTAGAAAAATAATAATTCGGGCTATTAATTTTTAACCACAAAAACGTTAGCTTGTATCTAAAAATCGAAAAACGTAACAATCTGTACGTGGATCATAAATCATATATTTTCTCAAATACTAGTTGCAATCCTTTATCTTTAAAATGTATTAAAGTTACAGGTACGAATGAATCACTGGAATTCAAATGTGAAATGTCTGTTTAAGAAATAAATCGTGATCAGTATTGTGTATTTAGTGACTTAACGAATACACGCGAATTAAATATTGTAATCGATCTGATTCAAAATAAGCTATTTTTAGATCAATCACTTAGCCAAAACGTCAAAAGACTTATTATTTTTAAACGGTATAATACATTACGTAGCTTCATATACAAAGAAAAGAATAAAATCTAATAATACAATGTTGGTACCCATTAAAACGTTAAGCTGAAAGGAAGGTACATCACAATCTAAGCAAACAAAAAAATTATTAATCTAACCCTATTAACCAGTTTTGCGAAATTTGTACATATTTTGGCTACTTCCGTAAAGCAATACAAAATACAAAAAAATCAATTCTTATAGATTAAAGTCCTTTACTATTATAATCCAAACGGGTAATAACAGGTGATTGAGATTGATTGATTATCCTTAATGCCTGAGTAAAATTAACAATATATACAATAACATCTCTAAATATACTCAAACTTCTGTCATTCAAAACTCTACATTTATTCTTACAAATATAAATTCCGTATTTCCTTATGAGGTGTAATGTCATCTCCACTGGGGTTGATTTGCTTTTATTCTGAGTATGTATGTACACTCGTCACTAACAACTGGCCTAAATATTTATATACATTGGCCGCTAACTTAAATGTCCTCTTTACTCACACCCGTCCACGCGTGAAAAAATTGGGCAATTAGATTTACTGAATGCCCGTTTAAAATGTGTCACAGAATAGTTTAATTACTCTTGATTACTAAATTCTGTCCATAAGCGGTGGATTAGGTGCTGTTAATAATCGCACATATATTTACCTCTGTATCATTAATGACCAGTGCTGGCAATTTCAATTTACAAAGCTTAACACGCCTTTATATAGTTACATAAAGAATCACTTCAAGTTCCTTTTAGGTCGCTCGGGTCCTGTATACATAATACTTCTCAACTCAATGATTTCTGTTTATTACAAATCTGTTTAAACACGTCTTAAGTTTTGGAAAAGCTCAATAGCAATTTCTAATTTACAATTAATCATTTCACGTTTAAATACTACATCCCCACAATGGGTTTTTGCAGTAAACTGATATGCACTGCGACACTAATTATTTAGTTAACTAATCGAACTCTATTAACTTGTTTTGCAAAATTTATATATATATATATATATATATATATATATAATATCTGTATATTCGTAGATTCCGTAAAGGAATACATAAAGAAAACAATTGTTGCAAATTAAAATCCCTAAATGTTATAGTCCAAACAAATAACAGGTAATGGAGATTGATTTATTATCCTTAATGTCGTATCCACTGGGTTTGATTTGATTTTATCCTGAGTATGTATGTACACTCGTCACTAACCACCGGCCTAAATATTTACATACATTGGTCACTAGCTTAAATGTCCTTTATACACAATACTTTTCAACTCAACGATTTCTGTTTATTACATATCTGCTTAAACACTTCTTAAAGTTTAGAAAAGCTCAATAGCAATTTCCAATTCACAATTAACCATTTCCTTTGTAAACGTTGAAATACTTTATTGCCACAATCAGTTTTGCAGTAAACTGATATGCACTACGACACTAATTATTTACAAATAAAACTCACAAAGTACTCACGCGCGGCCACCCTCTTAAGTATAATTCTGAGACCGAGTGTTTTCATGTTCTACCCTATCACTCTTCCTTATAACATAAAATCATCCATTTTGCAAAACGCCATCATACTTATCCCTCTCAAACCTGGCAGGTAAGCCGGAAACGGCCCTGAAGCAATCGAAACTTCAAAATCGTTGCCATCTTGAAACATCCCTAATTTCGCAGTCATATTATTATACTGTCTAGGTTTAAATTCAACGTTTATGAACGTCCCACATGTGCGCAAACTTTCCTTCCGTAAAATTTATTCTTGAACTATTTGTCTTTCAGCATGCATAACATTTTTCCATTGTGCAATATGATATTTATACAAGCAAAAATATGCATACATATACTTCCTCTACACTTTAACACAATATCAACATATCATAAATTCACACGCTATCCATTTACAGGTATTTTAAACTCATATAATCTCATACGTTTGTAGTACAAAATATATACGAATTCAGGTAATTTTTCAATCATTAAGAGTAAAATTTTCTAAAGGTGAAACTGCAGTTGCTAAATTTGTGTTAAATCTGAATTCAAGTAATATATTTCTGAAGACATTTAATGTAACACGAGTTGCCTAATGAAAGAAAATTATAAAAGAAATAAAAGAATTTAGGTGGAGATAATAATAATTTATAAAACTCAACCTTTGGATAGGCCGTATATTAAGAGGCGTTATATGATATCCTTAACCGTAGAATTTTTATTGCAGATTGTAAATTTAACAGATATTAATGCTACCCTTTCTAAACACTATTACCACCTGAAAACTAAGACACTGATTACTATATCGTGTATAACATAATCAAGAGAACGCAACTAAGTATGTAAACTTGGCTGTTTTACGAACTAATAATAAATGTTTGCGTTCTCTTAAATTTAAGTTTATAGATTATCCACATAGAAATTGTTCTTAACAAACTAAATTTAGAAAGTAAAGAGAGACTCATAGAAAGGCACATTTAATAAACCCGCTACCGTACATCTAACTTCTACAAATTATGGGATTAAGATGAAAAACCGTCTTGCGTTGGTGGCATTTAGGTATCTGATTATATCAACCAGATTGTGTCCTTTTAATAAGGAAATTCCAAGAAACTTCTTCTATTAACTAATTTTATAATTAAGTTTTGAGCTTTATTAAAAAAAAATTTAATCTGCGTATCTTAGAGTCGGTAATATATCAATTACGCAATTTCCAAACACGTATTTAGGTTATTAACGCTTATTGCAGAATGAAGCTAGACAGGCAAAGTTTTGCAATTTTAATTAGTATGGTTTATAAACACAAATTGAGAAATCTGGAGCTTGATTACAACCGTGGCATATTGATCATTGCATTTCAAGTTGAAATGGAGAAGTCACTTTCCGCATATCAACACATTACCACGTTTTAAAGGACTTATAGACGTACAAAAGCTTTATTAAACAGCTTGATTAAGCCACACATATAGTTTATTAACCCTTTGCAGTGAGGTTTACTGCATCTGTTTAGTTTATATGTTTTTGCGTTATACAATAAGAGAATTTCATATTAAAAGTTTTCTTGAAATTTTTGCTGGCAAACTTTTTCGAGCTTTTTTGCCCCGAGATATCGTAGACTCGTATGTGTTGTTTAGCAAATGCAGTTTTTAAACTTAGTTTTCCACGCTTCTGTTTGGTACTAGTTTGGTACATAAATTGAATAACATAATCCTAATTAAATTTGACCTTATTTGACAATTTTTGAGTTTATCAAACGGTGTAAATACGTAAATCTTTTTAATTACATGTCTAAAATTAAACATATAGCAATCTGTATAAAATTAATCATGCATGGTTTTGGTTTTTATCCGTCAAAGTCATTAAAAAAAGCTGCTTCGTAATAATTTGTTTTCGGAAATACACACTTTCCTTATGTGCGTGTTTCCCCATGTGTTTTATCAAAGAATACAATCGTAATCTTACATAACTTTAATATTACTCAGCACAATAGTAATATTAAATTAAACAAAATTTGATGTGTGTAAAGTGATCACTCAGTTAATAATAATAATAAGTGTGAAAGTATGATTCTTTATTCTGAAAACCATAACAGTGGAAGTAATTTCTTGGAATTATTTGAGACAATTATAAATATGAATTTTCTTTTAGTAAAATCGTTTTCCGCCCATTTCCACCGGTTTGTACCGAAAATAGTTTTCAGACGGAATTCCAACAAGGACAACGAACATTCAGGATTTCGTATCGGTTTGTGTATATATATATATATATATATATATATATATATATATATATATATATATATATATATATATATATATATATAGAGGAGAAGGATATATATATATATATATGTATATATGAAACACTGTTGTTTATCCGGGCGTTGTCTCGCGTCTGCTGGTGATGCTTCTGACTCCTGCCAGTACAAAACGACGTTTCGGCAAAGTCTCATTTGCCATTTTCAAGTTTTCCTCCTCCAACTGATTTGTTTGGCTCCGTGTTACTCGAATCGAACTGAAGTCCTGCTGTCCTGTCTCCTATTTATATTTGGTGTTGTGTACTTTCACTGTTTTCACTGTTTTCCTGCTTTCACTTTCCTTCTTTCTCTTTCTCGGTGTTGGATGGTGCTGCTGTGCATGATGTTGAATGTGGAACGTTGATCCATCTGTTTGTTTGTCCTATGTACACCTTGTCACATGTCCCGCAGGATGCTGTAGACTCCTTGGTCCTCCAAGTCGATTTTGATTTTAGGTGTTGGGAGCACTGATGATAGTTTTCTGTCCGTGTTGAACGTTGTCTTTATGTTGTGTTTGCTGAGGATGTTTGCAATCTTGTCTGTCGTTTTCTTTACCTAAGGAAGTGTGACCTTGGTTGTTGGTGGTTCATCTTCTTCTGTGTGTTTCGTATTTCTTGGTCTTGACGCGTTCCTCATTGTGAATCTATTTTGTAGTAGAGCTGTTGTGAGAGTTGCCATCTCCTCTTTCTTGTGAGTGGAATCCGTGAGTCTTATTGATCTCCTTACCAGTGTCTTTACAACCGACTGCAACTACGAAGGATGGTGGTGTGAGTGGGCGTTGATGTATCTATTGGTGTACGTCGATTTTCTGTATACTGTGTGGCCGAGGTACCCATTCTTCTTGTAGATCAGTACATCCAGGAATCGTAGCTGCTTGTCCTCCTCCACTTCCATGGTGAATTTGATCTGCCTGCGGGACATGTGACAAGGTGTACATAGGACAAACAAACAGACGGATGAACGTTCGACGAGAGGAATACAAGAATGGTGTCGAGAAGTATATGGCTACATCATCGTTAGCCCAACACGCCAGTAGAACATCACACAACATCGCTTTTACAAACACAAAGATGATAGCCAGCATTACTCATGCGGCAAAAATAACTATTCGAGAGGCCATCGAGATTGAGAAACGGGAACAGAACCTTAACACATGAGACGATTACCAAAGACTGCCTAATACATGGAAGATAACACTAGCAGAACATCGTCACACAAGGAAACGATCACCCGAACCAGAACCATCCATACCAACATCATGCACAGCAGCACCATCCAACACCGAGAAAGAGAAAGAAGGGAAAACAGTGAAAGCAGTGTAAGTATACAACACCAAATATAAACAGGAGATAGGACAGCAGGACCTCAGTTCGATTCGAGTAACACGGAGCCGAACAAATCAGTTGGAGAAGGAGAAAACTTGAAAATGGCAAATGAGACTTTGCCGAAACGTCGTTTTTGTACTGGCAGGAGTCAGAAACATCACCAGCAGACGCGAGACAACGCCCGGATAAACAACAGTGTTTCATACTACACTCGCGGAAACCTAAAATCAATCATATATATATATATATATATATATATATATATATATATAATACATATATACATATATACAAATACAGAGTGCCCTGTAAAGAATGGGCCATAGTTCAGAGGTAGTTTCCTTGGATTAAAATAACCCCAGTTACGCCCACTTACCTTAGTCCAAGTCTGCTTCCTTAAAGAGTTACGACCTTTCAGAGATGCATCTTTTGCTTCAATTTTTTCGATAGCTGTCGCATTTTTCAGGATAGCTGGGTCCGCAGGAAAATGCACAGTGTCTCCACCTACATTCTTTCACTTCTTCTATAATTAAAGTGTCATCACTAAAACTAAAAAGTTGTTCGAACAACGAAAATGCAATGAACTAGCTACATCTCCTTTAGGCAGTCGTAAGTTTTGGTCTTTAGCTAAAGCCATTAGTAAAACTTTGGAACATCTTCATTTCCCTGACATCTATTGACGGATCGGTAGTTGCTGATTCTGTAGACAAAGCCAATGTTTTTGTGTATTTGTTTGCATCAAACTCGTCTCTCAATGATTCTGGAAAAGAAGTGCCCTAGTCAACTCTTCTTCATACGCTATGAAACCAATTCATTTTCGGTACAAGCTCTTAGAATCGATCATCAGTAGGCTTGATGTCAATAAGGCGACTGGCCCAGACGGTATCCCAGCTATTGTCTTAAAGAAATGCTCCCCGAACTAGTACCAGTCCTATCTAAGCTCTATACGATCTCTATCTCTTTGGGGAATTCCTTCTTCATGGAAGTTAGCAAATGTTCAACCTATTCCCAAAAAGGCGATAAGACCGATCCCTCAAACTACCAACCAATTTCAATCACTTCCACTTTGTCTAAAATCATGAAAAAGGCCATTAATCAGCAACTGCTCACGTTCCTTGAAACTAACAAACTCCTTAGTGACCACCAATGTGGGCTTCGGCAGAGTCGTTTAACAGGTGATCTTCTTTCATACGTGACTCAAATTTGGAATAAAACAATCCGGTGAACCAGTTATAGTCGCTTTAGATATCTCAAAGGTATTTGACCAAGTTTGGCAGAAGTGTTTACTTGCCAAACTCACCTCGTTTGCATTAAATGATACGCTCATCAACTGGGTTTCTAGTTTCCTTGATAAAAGACGAATACGTGTCGTAGTTGATGGCTTTTTTCAAAAGAAGTTAGCATTGACGCGGGCGTACCACAGGGATCCGTTATAGCGCCTACACTTTTTAGCTGTACATAAATGACCTTATTTCTTCAACAACTAACCCCATCCATTGCTTTGCTGACGATAGTACCCTTCATTGTAGTTCATCTCAGTCTACTCATAGTGATAATCCACCTTCTATGTCAAATCAAGAAATTAAAGCTAAAATAGCAAATTCAATCAACAAAGACAAGACAAAACGTATTCTCGAATGGGGAAGTAATAATCTAGTTAAATTTAATGCTAACAAAACTCAGTGTTGCCTTATGTCCTCCAAAAAGATCGATCAATTCCTGTTGTAAGTATGAATAGCTCAGTTCTTAAGTTTTCAGACTCTATTACTCTATTAATCAATCGAATCAATCGAATCAATCGAATCAATCGAATCAATCGAATCAATCGAATCAATCGAATCAATCGAATCAATCGAATCAATCGAATCAATCGAATCAATCGAATCAATCGAATCAATCGAATCAATCGAATCAATCGAATCAATCGAATCAATCGAATCAATCGAATCAATCGAATCAATCGAATCAATCGAATCAATCGAATCAATCGAATCAATCGAATCAATCGAATCAATCGAATCAATCGAATCAATCGAATCAATCGAATCAATCGAATCAATCGAATCAATCGAACCAATCGAACCAATCGAATCAATCGAACCAATCGAACCAATCGAACCAATCGAACCAATCGAACCAATCGAACCAATCGAACCAATCGAACCAATCGAACCAATCGAATCAATCGAATCAATCGAATCAATCGAATAAAACGAATCAAACGAATCAATCGAATCAATCGAATCAATCGAATCAATCGAATCAATCGAATCAATCGAATCAATCGAATCAATCGAATCAATCGAATCAATCGAATCAATCGAATCAATCGAATCAATCGAATCAATCGAATCAATCGAATCAATCGAATCAATCGAATCAATCGAATCAATCGAATCAATCGAATCAATCGAATCAATCGAATCAATCGAATCAATCGAATCAATCGAATCAATCGAATCAATCGAATCAATCGAATCAATCGAATCAATCGAATCAATCGAATCAATCGAATCAATCGAATCAATCGAATCAATCGAATCAATCGAATCAATCGAATCAATCGAATCAATCGAATCAATCGAATCAATCGAATCAATCGAATCAATCGAATCAATCGAATCAATCGAATCAATCGAATCAATCGAATCAATCGAATCAATCGAATCAATCGAATCAATCGAATCAATCGAATCAATCGAATCAATCGAATCAATCGAATCAATCGAATCAATCGAATCAATCGAATCAATCGAATCAATCGAATCAATCGAATCAATCGAATCAATCGAATCAATCGAATCAATCGAATCAATCGAATCAATCGAATCAATCGAATCAATCGAATCAATCGAATCAATCGAATCAATCGAATCAATCGAATCAATCGAATCAATCGAATCAATCGAATCAATCGAATCAATCGAATCAATCGAATCAATCGAATCAATCGAATCAATCGAATCAATCGAATCAATCGAATCAATCGAATCAATCGAATCAATCTAATCAATCGAATCAATCGAATCAATCGAATCAATCGAATCAATCGAATCAATCGAATCAATCGAATCAATCGAATCAATCGAATCAATAGAATCAATCAAATCAATCGAATCAATCGAATCAACCGAATCAATCGAATCAATCGAATCAATCGAATCAATCGAATCAATCGAATCAATCGAATCAACCGAATCAATCGAATAGATTGAATCGGTTCTGCACTAATCGCTAATCCGAAGGGCAAACGAAGAACTTATAAAAAATCATTAACTCATCCCAGACGTTAACAAGTCCAAAGCAGCAACTAAAATGAAAGTTTCTGTGCACGTTGAGGTTTATCTATGCAGCAACCCCCAACATTTGCTTAAATTTTCAAGGTCACGCACCATTTATCAAGCAGTTCTTAGAATTTGACTTTCTTGACTGAATTGAATCAAGGTCATGCGCTTATTCTTACAATCAAAGTTATTACAGTTCTTAGAAATCAATTTTCAAACTTAATTCGCCTGCAGGGGTATTCTTAGAAATAGAATTTTCAACTCATTGAAGGTCATGTGTGGGTGATTCTTTAACTTCTGAAATGTTCAGGGTCATATGTATGCTAGTGGTAAATTTAATTTTTCAAGGTCAAGTTCATTGAAGGTCATGTGTTCATTCTTACAATAAACGTTATTACAATTCTTAGAAATCAATTTTCAAGGTTAATTGGCCTACAGGGTATCATATGAAAATTCGTAGAAATTTAAACAGTTCATGGAAACATGAAGAATGACAGCTTGCTGTCTATGCTAAAAGTAGGTGAAGGTTAAACGGTACTTTGGCTCTGTGTCTCTTTATCTGTAAAATCTGTAAAAAAACGTTAAAAACGTAGAAAAAACTTCGCAAACACCAAAAACATAAATTCACCGATACACAGATAAAGAGACACACAGAGCCAAGGTAGCGTTTAACCTTCACCTACATTTAGCATAGACAGCAGGCTGTCATTCTTCATGTTTCCATGAAAGATATTTCCATCACCTAAATTATTAAAGTTCTAAAAGTCTTTTAAACTCTATAAATTGGGGTAATGTAGGGGTAATACCGGTCTGTAATACCGATTGCTAATATCGGTCCGTAATACAGCTTGGTAGGTTGTCGTGTAATCCAGGTTAGAAAGATACCTACTTAAACGCATAATAAGAACCTGATGACTAGCCGTCTAGACGTTCAGCTATCCCATTTTCCGAAATATCGCAAAAGTAAACGCTTTTATGTGACTCCATCATTCAAAATATGACCAGCTATGAGTACAATAATTATTTTGATGATTTGCGATATGAAACACGGAAAACAGATAGAGGAATTAGTAAGCCATTCTATTGGAGGTCGGTGTACAATTAATGTACCTAGTTACATGAAACGTACACACATTAACTTTGTTCAGGAAGGAGACATTATTTGATATATTCTGCCAGTTTTAATCTTTGACTGTTTAAGATGAAAAAATTTCTTATAATGAAAGATATAACTGCTAAAGTGCGTCGCTTCAAATTAAACGGTCGTACTTTGGAGTTTAAGTTGAAATCCTTACCTAAAGATGCCGACCCCATAAAATGGATAAAAGAAGCTCTCGCTAACATTGTTAATAGTGGGGTAGAAGATTTGACACCTCAAGATATGGTGGGTCTCTCATTCTGCTCCAGGTATTTTCAGGAAGGAGAAGGGTGGTTGTGATCCAAACCAGCTAGCGAGACTACTATTGGTGATGTTTGGGATATAATAACCTCCATCTACCAATCCAACTCTAGTGAATTAAACACTGAAGCCTTCTGTCTGCGTGTAACGTCTGTACAATTACCCACGGGAAAAGGTAGACCACACTTGTACATCAGCTATAAGGAGGAGTGCGGCAGACGCCATGAGATTGTAACCATACGAAATAAAGATAATCTGTGTCTACAGCGTGGTTGTCCGTAAAGCACACGTAGACAAGAATCCTAATTATAAACGCCTTCGTGATAGCGAGGGTGTAGAAAAACAACAGGCTACGCAGCTGACTCAAGAAGTGAATTTGATAATACCAGCAAAGGGTACAAATTAACCGTATATCTTTATAGTAGCAGAGGTCGTGACGTCATGTTCCCGGGCGAGGGTGTAGGGAAGCGCCTCAATTTATTGTATCATGATGGTCATTACAATGTCATAACGTCATTAACTGCAGCATTTGCATGGCGTTATTATTGTGAAGAATGCCACGTCCCTTTTGAACACGAGAATGAGCATCGGTGTAGGCGTACATGTGCTGCATGTCAACAATCACCCCCATGCCTAAAAGAGGGAGGCGTCAAAGTTAGCTGTGAAGGTATTAAAGAACGTGTCGCGGTTAAACATGTTTTTACAATCACAAGACATATAATATTTGTGCTCAAATTAGAAGGAGTGAAAAATGTTTTGCTATACCGTAACAGCAGGAAGCATATTTGCGAAGAGGTATTTTGTAAAAAGTGTAACAACAATGTGGGTAGAGATCATCTATGTTATATGTCTGTAGGTAAAGGGTCACCGAAAATAACTCCTGCGTTCTCCGATTCAAAATAGGATAACATTTTTTAAGGGATGTCACTTGAGGGTTTCCCTCGGTTATAGCTATGGCTACCACCAATGCCCGCCCAAAACATAAATTATCTTTATTTTTTTTATATTTATAATACCTTTTTACGCGCGCAAAACTCTGCAAAACTAACCCCCGTCATTCTGTGTCGTGATGGTCCATAACGCACAGGTAAAACAACTCTGTCTACTTGCGAATTCAACGTTATGAAAGAAACTTACACTACTCTACAAGATTTTCTCAAGTGTTCCCATCATTACAGTGGAGCTCAGTTGATCTGCACGGCGGAATGAAAATCCTAAGGGATTCCCGGGGAATTTGTCGTTAGTCATCACCATGCCAACTCTGTCCGCTGGATTAAACCCTGTACACACTTTTGTCAGCAATTCATCTAGCACGTTCTGCAACAAAAACGTAGTTTTAGTAAAGCCATCAAAAGAAATAAGCTAATAAGATTGAAAATACACAACTTATTGTTGCTTACCGTAAGCCATGTAACGGGTGATTGATCGGCATCATTGCCTTTAAATTTAAACAATACGATCTTTGCTGTGCTGCTAACCTTCTTAATTTGTTTATCTCCCGTAAATACTGCTTTAAAATATTTATTAGTTTCTAAGGGTGTTGAGGTAAGTTCAACACCATATATTGGTTCTGACACTACCTCTTCGTCTGTACTCTGAAATTAAAAATACAAATTAAGGTACGGAAAATGTAAGTATAGGTGTACTGTTTGTTTGTTTGTACTTACAGCTATGCTGACACCCGTGCTTGTAAACTGCGGTGGAGGAGTGTGGGTATCGCAAATACTATCAGTGGCTGAAGATGTTGACGGCTTCTAAAACAATACATCTATTACTATCTTAAAATTACGGTAATACTTAAGATGCGTACAGCAAACAATGATGTTTTGCATTTATAAAAAGTACTCTATTTACAGCGTCACATCCAGCGTTTTTAAACAAGGATGATGGACCACGACTGCATCCACCACCACCATTAACATGGCCTTCTATTTTAGCTAGAATGATAAAGAAATATTAACAACTAATTCTAATAAAATTGAAAAATTACTTACCACAGCTATTAATGCGGACTGGAACATTTGTAGAGCGTCACGTAACCTTTGGAAAAGCTCTATATCAACCTGTGATATGGGATCTCCACCAACAACACGTCTAATAATATGGAAGTACATATGTACAATACATCCTCACATATCAAACCACTCTCGAAAATATTTAAAAGTGTAGCAATTGACAAGCTTGACATTCTAGCACAGTTTTAACACGACGTATGAACGGTAAATGAAGTTAAGAAGGGAAATACGTTGTTTTTATAAGTGCAATCGAATTAGAGGAACTTTTGTCACACACAAAGAACGTGAACATCATATTCGCATTTTTGAGAGTGATTTACCATTCACGTAATCAGTTAATTAGCGATTTTTCCAAGTACGTCACAGGTATTTGAATAGCGAAAAGTTGTTATTTCTGGTTACATAATCAGGCATCCACACATAATCAAAGACACGCTTCAAGTAGTGACTCCAATGTAATTATACAACACATATCGAAAATAATTTTTAGTGATCATCTTAAAAACAGTAATGAAGTTGAAATAGCGTAAAGCATTGGTATGGCCAATATCAGATTCTACTCATTAGGTGCGAGTTTTTTACTGTGTTTATGTTTTCATTTAAATATTATCAAATCAATATCTTAAGGATGAATTTTAATCTTGCTTTTACTTATAAGCAAGATGCTTTGATAGAAGCTGATTTCGGATTATCTTAAATTTATTTCTATATTACTTGGCGATTTAAAGTTGAATTGTAATTAAAAATATGTTTATGAATTTGATTAAGATACTACACAGGATTTTATAAAATTCGATCTAATTATAATTTTAATGCCCAACTTCAAAAACACGCAAGTAATGAATACAAATGACGCCAATATAATCATACAACACATATCGAAAGTAATTTTTAATGATCATCTTAAAAACAGTTCAAATAATAAGGTTGAAATAGCGTAAATCATTGCTATATGGCTAATATTGGATTCCACCCATTAACTGCGGGTTTTTTAAATATCGAAAATATGTTTATGTTTTCATTTGAATATTATCAAATCAATATCTTAAGGATGAATTTTAATCTTAAAGAATTGTAGTGCTTTAATTATTTTAATTAAGACTTGGGTGATTGTAACGTGTAATTCTAGCTTGAAACTTGTTTCAGCTAGAGGATCCTAGATACAAAAAACAAGACGCAAGTTTGATATTGACGTGGCTCAGAATCTCTATGTGGACACCATACTATTTCAAATTCCCCGCATTATCAAAATTGGAAATGAAAGTCGACTTGTATACCTTTACGTAATCAGGTAAGGATGGGGTTTTCCCCGACACGATAGAGGTATCTGAATAGCGAAACTTTACTATTGTTTTATCAAAATTGGAAATAAAGGTCAACGTGTTTGCCTTTACGTAATGAGGTGATTAGTGGGTTTTTCGCAGACACGACATAGGTATTTGAATAGTGAAGGTTTGTTATTGTTGGTTACATAACCGTGGGGAAAATAATTACTTTATGTTAATTATTGGGGAAAGTGATAGGCTATTGGCTATTTATAGGGAAAATACAGAAAGTAAATGTACCGTGACTATACATAAGTAACAGAAAACCAGCAGTTATTCATTCTTGTGTCAACTTGCCAAGGAGTTCTTTCAATACAACACTGGTAAGTTATTGTTTTTGGTTTTAACCCTTAACGTATACAAAAATAGTTCTTAAGCTACGTCTTCATTGTCTTAAATTTTAAACTCGACTCTCAAAATATAAACTTCGACTGACTGTAAAGGGAAGCAACCACCTGCCCCTTCTCCTAAAATTAAAATGCCAACTTAGAGTTTTACATGGAAACGGCTACGTAACGATACCCAGAAAAAGCTATCAATTCAACGAATGCACGAAAATATGAGGTAACAGAACCAACTAATGTAAACTGAGCCTAACAGTTGCTTAACAATATTTACAAAAGCTATAAAGCCAGGCTAAATCACTATTCAATATGATCGACCTTATGCAAACAACATAATTAATATCAAAAGCAAATTCCTTAGCTCTCAAGATATTAAGGCGTTAAACGTCAATTATTTCAACAGAATTTCCCGACATTATTATAACATTCTCAATACATCGATTTGTCTGTCAAATTTTTATTACATCATGACCAAAACACATTTTCCCTCTCACTTTTAAGATAATAAAATTGGTCAATGCACTGAATTGATTCCCATATCACAAAAAAATATTACTCAATTTCTCTCACGATTTTCATACAATGCGACCAAGCAAATTTTGAAAGAAATTGTTCAGTTGACAATTTGCATTATTTTAGATAACGTACAACTGGTACGAATAGTTCAACTGAAATCACTATGCTCAATGTAATAGCTACACAATGTTCACGCAAGCGGAAATAGATTGATGTTATATAATTAGTTATAAATACATAGCCTCGACAATCGTCAGGTGAAATAAATGTAATCGATACCCTCAAAAAGACAGATGTTAGATATGTATTTTGATAGTGTGCAGATTATGGAATTTATATTTACAGTAAGTAATCATGAGCGTGGTCAGTAAGTGACCATGTAATTTCAGTAAAAACCTTAGAACTATTTTTCGGTGTAGTCAGACTGAAATCAGTGTACAGAAAATAGTACAGATGTAAGATTGATGTATATTTAATGAAAATGTGACCTTAACTTACCATTACACTTCCACATATATGTCTATATGAAAAACTTTATTCCTAGGAAAAAGGAATTTGTAATAACCCTTATTCAATGTAAATAAAGCATTGGATTATATCCCAATTAACTTTGGTCGTTTAATTAAAAGCTAAACAGAGAATTCTGATGCACGTGTTTGTCAATTCAACATGTTTATGGAAAGGTTATCTGTTATTAAATTAAATTCCAGCTCTACCGCCAGATGCCGTAAATTTTTATAAACTGTATATAGTTACGTCAATATTTAATATCCATGGAGAAATAAGTAAATAAAGATATACGACGATGAGTTAAATAATCATTCATATCTACACATCTGTGATTTGGTAAGGCACCTGTTTGCGGAGTGCGAGAGATGACCACACATGCCGATAGTGATAGTAAACATTGAAAAGTGCCAATTAGAAATGGAAATTAAAACTTAAATATGAGGTAAATTAACCACGGCCATACGAGTACGATGTTGAGAGCACGCAAATAAGGAAATAGTGAAAGAATGCGACCTATAAACGGAAATGGGGATTTTACTATAGCAGGAGATTATTCTACTAAGGAAACCTTGAATGTTAAAATTAACGGAGTAAAAGATGAAATAAAATAGATAAGAGACGAATTTAGATATCCATAAAATAAAGAAGAAATAATGGAAACAACAAAATAAGTGCTCCGAATACGAGACAGATGAAGAGCAACTTGAGATAGATACAGGGTGGTGCGCTAAACATAGAAAGAATAAAAAAAGAAAACCTAGTAATTCATGAAAATACAATGGTGAAGAATTCCCACAAACTAGCAAATAAAGAAATGGTGAAAAGCGGAACTTCGGATGTGATCAGGTATGATGTAAAACAAGAGGAACTAAAAACGCAAAACATATGTGCTAAAATAAACATAATAAACAAGAAAAACATTAATTTAAAATTAAAAAACCAAAGTGATTGCAGGAATATAACCCAACAACTGAAGAGATCTAGAAATACTTGGTACTCCTGTGAAAACTAACACACAAAACCAATAGCGGTAATGGCTAAAGGCATTCGTCCCTCATGTGAACCATCTAAGATCATTGCAAAAGTTACTAGCGAAGGACTAAAGATAACCTCAGCTACACAAATGCTAAGCAATAGAGATAAATATCCTCTCGCAATGTTTAAGGTGTCATTCGAGCAGGAAGAAGACACCAAGAAAACATACGATATAGGAACAATAAATGGAGCTAATGTTAAAATAGAAGCGTGAAGGAAACTAAACTAATCCCGTAATATAAGAACTGCCAGGTTTTGGACGTACCCAGTAGTATTGCTATTTAAAACCGAAATTTGTGAAATACGCTGGAAACCATTCTACTAACAATTGTACAAAACATGCTAACTATTCGAAGATGCGAAATCTCCAAATAAAAACAGAAAGAAAGGAATAATACCCAAAAAATGAAACAAACTAATGGGGCGAATCAGCAACAAATCAACCAGCAACACAAGAGCAACCTTGGAAACAAAATAGAAAAAAAACCACAAAAAAGCTGTTATACATACGCCTCCGGCGTAGAAGGTAATCAAAATAGGGGACTAAAAAATTATGGAAAAGTTAGAACACCAAGAAAAAGAAAACAAGAAAGTACAAGATAAATTAGCAAAAATGGAAAAAAGCTGGAAAAGAAAAGAAAAGAGCGATTGCTCAAAAAAGTTTTAATGGCTAACGATTTGAAAATTGTCCTTTAGAATGCTAACGTTATTGTGAAGAAGAAGAATGAAGTCCAGGTATTCCGCACAATCAAAATATTGATGTTTGTCTTATCGCTGAGACTTATCTGACAAATCACAGTTACCTAAAATTTAAAGAATATGTAGGTTATATGGCAACGCATCCTTCTAACAAATCAAGAGGAGGAAGTGCTATCATCGTAAAAAACGTTATAACACATGTCTTCGAAAATAACTATGAAACAGAAATGATTCAATCTACTATTAGAACTAAGAAACAAAATACAGCAGTGGCGGCAGCGTATTGTCTTCTAGAAGTCCTCAGTTGGAAGATTATCAAACATATTAAAATACACTTGGCGAAAGGTTTATACTGGCAGAGGACGAGAATTAATGAAAGGTATCAATAGCATAAATGGCAACGTCCGTACTACGGGTAGACCCACCTACTGGCCCACTGATAGAAATAAGGTCCCATATGTATTAAACTTTTAATAAGCAAGAAAATTCTTCCACATTTCTTAGATTTTGAACATTCAGACTACTCCCCAATCACCATGACGCTGAGTGACATAGTAATTAAAGAAAGAACGCCACGCTTACACCTACACACAGACTGAAATAGTGTTTAATCTGAATTAAACGAAAGAATAATATTGAATGTACCATTAAAAACTATGGAACAAGTTGATATTGAAATTTAAAAGCTTGCAGATATAATCCAAGAGGTAGCTTGAAATAATACGCCGCAAATTACAAAGAAAGCGATTGGGAACAACTATTTGCTTGAATTAAAAAAAATAATTCATCAAAAACGAAAATCCGGAAGAAACTGGCAAAATAGCAGAAAAACTAAAAAAAAAGAATTCTTAACAACCTGACACAATTTCTGCCCAGGAAGATCAGAAAAATAAACAATGAAACACTTAACAAATTCCTGGTAGAATTCACATCAGATGGAGAAAATAGAGAAAGGGAATAACACCTGGAAAAATCTTACTCCAAACCCTGGCGAGATATTGCAGAAGAAATAATACAGACATCTGAAGAAGGTACTGATCGAATACCATCCGTCTCGCCAAATGAAGTTGAGAAAACGATAAAGCAAGAAGTGTGTTTAAAAAAGGCGCCATACTGGTCTTAATAACTGGTATACTACTGAAGCACCTCCAAAAGAAAGCTATTCTTAAATTAACATATATTATAAATGATTCATTTAGACTAAAATGTGTTCCAAAAATGTGGAAATTAACAGAAGTGCTAATGATTTTAAAACCGGGGAAAACACAAAACAGAGTAGAATCGTATAGGTCGATATCCTCCTTTCAGTGATGTCGTAACTATTTGAAAAACTACTGTGAGACAGTAGTCGATAGTAGCCGAGAGTAAATTAATTCAAAACCATCGGTTTTGTTTTAGAGATAGGCTTTCCACGATCGAACAGGTACACAGAATAGTAAGTAGAAGAATAGCAGACGCCTTAGAAATCAAGAAACCTGCTGCCAAACCAGTATAGCGAAATACTAATCCTATATTAGCGAAAGAATCTTCAGAGTCAAATTTGAACATGAATACTCTGGAATTAAACAAACAAAATCTGGCGTACTCCAAGGTAGCGTACGTGGTCCAGCACTTGATTTGCTTTAAAATAGTGACATACCTACCACGGAAGATACCTTGTTAACTACTTTTGCAGAAGACACAGCCGTTCTGTCAAAACACAACGTGCACTAGATGCATAACCAGATAGACACGAAAAAAAACTGAATGAGTCAAATCATATTATCTTTACCTATAAAAAAAAATGTAAAAATACAGCTAGAAATAAACGGGAAACCTATTCCATTTATTAATGAGGTCAAATACCTAGGATTGAACCTTGATGCTACACTTAAATGGAAAGAACACATTAAAATAAATAAGAAAAAGGAAACTATCATGGCTGATAGTAATACAGTCAGAAATGACATCCGGAATGTTCCAAACCAAGTAATATCAATGTGATTTACATTGGACTCCATGTTGGAAACTATAAATGGGGTTATGGTGATCAACGGTATACTTAGGTTTTGTGTTTCTAAGTATATCTTTAATATTAATGTTATTCAAAAGTTGCCAGAACTACTCAGGGAGGCGTTAACGCTTCTTGGTATGTACATAATAATGACCTACATCGAGATCGAAATATAGAAACGGTGCCAGACATCATTAATCAAACAGCAGAAACCATGAACGAAGGCTCCACAACCAACACGAATATATAGGCAACACAGCTTTTAGACAACACGGAAGCAGTACGGATACCCAACAGGGCCACGCCATTGGTTTTTTCCTATTGAGCGTAGTGTCTCGAGTTAAGAGCAGTGTACAGTATGGTCCACTACAGGAGCAGAAAAATGAACACAACTTATTTAGCTTTTAAGTCGCATAGCAATTTAGGTCAAGGATTAAGTAGTTGTTAGTCACACTGTTAGACTAGGTATAGCGAAATAACACCTAGGTTAATATAAAAAAAATTACAAAACAGATAATTGAAATTTAATTAGAGAATACATTGTACGGATTATATATAAGGGTGAATGTCGTAACATAGGGGTTTTACTTATGAAAAAATTATGTATATTGCATAAAATTTACTAAAAAAAGTTAGGCGAAATCAAATTATCTACGTCACAGTATTTATATGAAAATAATAGCACTAAAAACTAAACAAATAGAATGGAAACAAAACAGTGAATTAGTATTAAAAAAGGCATAAATCTGAAAATAAAGTTGTGATTATATATTTACAAGACGCGCAGTTTAAACAAATCTTAAATTTCTGTTGTAATGTGATAATGCAACACTTGGGGTATATAAATTACACATTTACATATAATGTAGAATGTAGAGAGTTCACGTATATAGTTTAGCTGAAAAATTCAAAATACAAATTTGATTTGAGGCATTACGCAAACGTTTCGTAAAACTATTCTTTCATGGATAAAGTTGAAATTGTGGAAGTTCAAATATGAAATACAGGTGAAAGATTCGTTGGGCGAGAGATTTTAAGTCAAAAGCTCTCATGAGATTCCAAGATTACAAACGCGTATTAGGAAGGTGAAAAGCGTCATTGGAATTCATGTCATTCTCTTGTGAGTACACGTGAAAAATGGCGACCAATTGCGTCCGTCATGCAGGTCACATATTCTAGTTATGATCCTTTCATCGTATCCAAGGTGAGCCGATGTAAAACCATCGTTGTGGTTTAGCATTCTTGTTACTATTGTTGCCTACTTACTAAACATATTCAATTTTTTTCTTCCATTGTTCAAAAGTTCTATTTAAAGAATACGTTAGAATGTTACGCATTGTTCTTGCTATAT
The DNA here is from genome assembly GCA_036346205.1 of Vesta saturnalis. Taxonomy (NCBI): domain Eukaryota; kingdom Metazoa; phylum Arthropoda; class Insecta; order Coleoptera; family Lampyridae; genus Vesta; species Vesta saturnalis. The sequence continues at coordinate 2,685,673 of JARFJB010000683.1, read as the reverse complement.
TAAGATTTGCTTGAAAGCCTCTGTAATAAATTTTCCTGTCAACTTTAATGTAGGTATACTCAAAAGTGGGCAAATTCAAAGACTACGTGGATGGCGAAGACGTAAGTGCTATTTTAAAGTCATACACTTCTTGTCGTTGTATGAATACAGATTCTAACCCTAGTTCAAGTAAAGCTTCTAAATAAAGCAATCTAAGAACAACAGATTGCATCACAACCGAAACGCTAGTCTTTACACTTCAAATCACGCTCATAAAACCTCTAAATGGTAAAGGAACACTTTTGAGACACGCGTATAAAATAAACTATAAAATCTCAGTAGCCAATACATGTACTTGTATGTACAATTCATATCTCAAAGAGGTCTGTACTTACGGGCATTTTGAGCGTGATTTATGTATAAAGTGTGATATTTGTGGCTGTAACAGAGCACTTTTGCACTGGTAAAACGCTGCTTGCGATCAGTGAGATGCTATGTAATGCAACCATATCCACGTATTATATTACAAAGTACTGTGAGATGATATATTGCGTTGCGAAACTGGACTCATTCTTTAAATAACGTTACGATCCCTGGCAATAAATTATGCATTTGTTTGAGTTATGATTGTTTATAATAGATCAATTACATATGTATGTATGTATTGTAAACAGTCAAGCTACTTTTTACGAGTATGACAATGTTATTTTTCTCCATAAAGCCGGGAAGTCGCATAATGCTATACTCTTATCAAACCTAAATTTACGCTCAAATCATGGAAGTAGCTGATAGAGATGATATAATTTTGTTTACACTCCCATAAGTAAGGCGTTTGGCGCATATGCAACGAACCGTGATTAATGACCAACGATTAATTAGGCATTAATTACACCCTGTATACTAATTAGATTATTAGTACACATCAATTTAAGTTTTATTGTTAAGCTCTAAAAAGAAATTATGGTTTTGTCTATTTGTTCGACGTGTTTACCTTGACAGTTCCGTTAAAGGAAATATTGTGCCATTGATACCCTTTAGGACCATCTAACTGCTCGTTTGAACTTGCATACAAGTAAAAATTGTAGTTCACTGCAACAATTATGTGACGTCGTGAGGCTGAAAAGATTGCAGAGTCGTTACACGGATAATTATCCTAAATCACCTTTCGTTTTCGTTTAAAAAATTGCAGTCATTTAAAATATTTAGTCATTTTCCTTTTTTCCGTCGTATATAATTCTTTTGTGGTTTCCTCGCAATATTCCTACCAACATTTTGTCCACTCGCTCACATATCTCATACTATATGAGCATTAGCACACCGCGAAACACTAAAGACTTATGTACGACGAGTGAAGTATACTTATAGAGTACAAATTTAAAGATTCGGCAGAACCAACGTCGTTTTTGGATGCCCAACGGTAAAGAAAGGTGACTTCGCGGTTATTACCTCTGCTATACGTAACGCGGGTTGCCGCAGCTTTCGCCAACACCGCAGGACGCGATACCGTCACTGTTCGACTAGCCGGTAGATCATCCGAGCAGCGACGCACCACCCGCCGCCGTCACATAGAAGTTGAGATGATCAACGTCCCGCTGCCTGCGCAGCCGACATGGCATCCTAGAAGTGGTCGACACCGTCATCATAGAAGAAAAAAGGAAGAAAGCGCCCGCCCCGGTTCCACCAGCCCCGACGACTTTATCTTACTGAAGAAGAGACCTAAGAAGACGCCGAAGATTCGCCTGCCTACGCCACCTCCGACTGAAAACGTGTTTAAACCACTGGATGAGTTAACAGTCAGTGCAGCAGCCATGGACCAGCTGGTATCAGGAAGAAAGTGCCGCCGTTAATCTTTCGACAAAAAGAAAACTGCGTTACTCCCGGGAACTAGACCGACAACGGATCTCCTTCAAGAGGGCTAAGACCACCTACGAACGAATCCTGATACAGCCGGCGCTACCCCAGGATTGAGACTGATGAAGGGTGTGAATAGGTGTGGTAAAGAGCGAGCGCTTAGCTAAGATGGTTATACGTGGCGTGCTCCTAGAGTTTTCCGAGACTGATGTTAGCTCAGAGCTAACACTAAAGGAATGAATGTTACTTTTTGTTCCATGATGAAGCAGCGAGGACGCCCAATTTCCCTTGCGCTGGTGCAGCTACAAACAGAAGAGGAGATCCGGGAGTTGCGGGTCATCGTAGAGGACTTGCGGTGGGAAACTGACATTAGGCAGTGTCACCGATGTCAAGGTTTTCGCTACACACATCGTTACTGACACCGAGACTCGTGTCTCAGGATAAGTATTTAATATCGATTTTTTATTTTTTTTTTCATATTCTGTTAATGCCGACAACCATTGCTATTTACATATTTGTTTCTATTTATTCCGGATATCTGAGTCAACAACATCAACTACATCCATCTAGCGACAACACGACAATCCACACCATAACCTACAGCAACAACGCACAACAGGAAAGTTTTTTGGAAACGCACTAGCAACAATACACGATGTCAACAGGAAGTAAGAGACCGGCGTGCCAGACCCTGTAAAATGGTTGCTTAATGTCCAGAAACAGCCAAATTGCATTGCTTGTGATTGAATGCTCTGGTGGTTTCCGTAAGCAGCTTCAACGAGGGATCGTGACACGTTCGGTTGGGACGGAAGCCGAATTGACTGTTGGGAAGGAGGTCGTTGGATTCCAGATGGTCCCTGAGTCGCCTCACTAGAATCTGCTCAAAGCATTTTCCGAGGCAACTCAGGAGGGAAATGGGTCTATAGGACGAGAGTGTGGTTAGGTCGGAGTGGGGTTTGGGTGTCATTATAGTGGATGCCGATTTCCAGTCCGCCGGAAAGTGAGACAGGATTAGGCATTTATTGTAAATGTCAGAGAGTAATCGGAAGACTGGGTCGAGTAGGTGCCGGAGGATTTTCCGATTTAAGCCGTCATGACCTGGGGCTGAATTTTTCATCTTTTTTGAAATATGAGTTGACCTGGTCGGGCGTGATGGGGGCATAGAATGGATTCTCGTTATAGAGTTGGATTTCAGGAAGGTTAAGGGTACGGAATTCTTCAAGACAACTCTCAAGAAGAACCTTAAGCTGGTTATCGAATTGGGGATCATCTGGGGATCGGAAAGTGGATTCGAGGTGGTGACCAAAGAAATCGGCCTTTCGTTGGTCTGAGGAGATTAGGTTGCCCTGAAGGTTAGGTGAAATTTAGGGTTTACTTTGCTTCTGGTCGGTCTATCGAACTGTTGCCAGCAGAGTTTTCTATGTCTATAATATATCTGGGAGGTGGCTTTGATCCAGGAATCTTCCGCGTGTTTGTTTGCTTCTCGTCTAATTAAGGCGTTAAGGCGATTGTATTCGGTCTTGAGAGCCGGATCCCTAGATCGCAAGAATTGGCGATAGATTCGTCTTTTCTCTTTGATCCAGTTCACAATGTGCCGTGGGAGCGGTTTACGGGAAATGCCGATACTTTTAAGTGGGACAGAGATTTCGACCGCTTCCGTAATTACGGAAGTTAGGTCCCTAATGGCTCTGTCGAGATCTTGGGTCGTGAGAAGATTGGACTTTGGAAGGTTGTTGGAGATGTATTCGGAGAACATATTCCAGTCTTTATTATATGTTTTTGTTATGAACGAATATGTACAAAGGTAAATATGTAATTAAAAATTATTATTAATTTTATTAAATACATAAATAAAAAGTTTACCTCGAGTAGGATTTGAACCTACGACCTATACTTTGCTAGAGTACCGCGCTAACCAACTGCGCCATCAAGGTTCAAGCCCCAATCGATGTAAACTTTGTCTTTATGTATGTAGAACTGATGTAAATTCTAAATATAATGAGATTACAATCAAATTACTTATATTAATGGAATGTGAGCCTGCAATATCGCAAGGATTCACACATACCAAAGCAACTTGACTAATATTAAATTATTATAAGTTTTGTTATGAACGAATAAGTTCAAAGGTAAATAAAAATTATTATCTAAATTTATATATTCGTACTTTTTGACAGCATAAAGTAACACACTTAGCTACCTTCGATTTTAGTTCATGAACAGTGAGGTTTTTTCAGCTAACGCAATTTCATAGGAGAAAGATTAGTATGGTGACTATGCCACCACACTAATCTTTTCTCGGAATAAAAGAAGATATTTTCAACACGTTGTTAAAAATCCTACTATTTATTCGCATAAGGTTCATTATTTCCTTTGCAGACATCTACGTAATCGTTGTAGAGTTGCGTCACTGTTTTCCCCCCTTGATGAACTCTCGACTGGAATCTGTTCTCCGATAGTGGCTCTCCATTCGAAAGATTGAGTTTATATAGTTTCGAACACCATTTTTCACATCGGTGTCAATGTGACAGTGATACGTTGTTATGAGATTATTATTTCTTTAGCTGTGGGTGTCTCCTTTCCAATCACGGGTGTGATTGGTCTATTTGTTATTACTAATGTGGATTTAAAGAACGTTTTGCATACTCCAAATTTAGTTTCCCTAAGTCTAAAATAAAATGCGTGGTTGCTTATTCGGTTACCACGAACTCGTTTGCATTGATGTTTTGAAGCAATAATATCCATGCTGTTCAAGATAAAATCGCGCTGCTTTGTAAATGTGGTAAATTCCAATAATCTCAAAAAATTAACTTTCTGTCTTATTTATTGATCTTAGTGCTGTATGCATGGTCGTCTCAAACTTTTCCCGGAAACATGGCTTTCTTCCATGTTTCTGTATTTGCTTTCCTTTTCTTATCTTTTTGTTCTGTTTTACACTCGGTATCATTTACTTCGTTTGGTAAGGCAGATAGTTCACACTAGGGGTAACACTGCAGGTGGCTCCTCTTCAGAACTCTCAGTGGAACTACTTGAGAATGATGCAAAACTGGAACAGCAAATTCGGATCGGTACCAGAATCATCACATTCGGAGTAGTTGTCAATATGATAACTCTGGATTAGTCACTGTTACAGTAGTTCCTAAATGAAAATGATTAGTCGACTGTTATAACAGACCTGTTACGATTACTTACCCTGTATATTAGCAGATGGTTTTTTAATTTGCAGCTTTTATTCGTAATTACTTCTGAAAGTGTCAGCCCCTGGACAGGAAACAATACCCCGACTTGTTTTGCAAGTTCCTGTAATAGTTGTATCCCTTTAGTTTATCGCATTCTTTCTTAATTTGGTCCGTTCACTGAATGATGCTGAAAGCCTATTTTCCATTATTCCCGTGAATAAAAGGTAACTTTGTATACAAAATAATGACATTAATAACAAAAATATACAAACAGTTTGACCAACAAAAATGGTATACTTCAAAAAACTACGACACTGTCGTTAAATATTATTTTTTAATTATTACTGGGGAATGAAGAAAAATGTCACAATTCCAAAATATAACATTTCTGATTCGCATTAACTCTCAAAATTGAAAAAAACACCAGGAAATATGTCACAACTTAAAATAATACATAAAGAGATACATCACAAAAATGAACTTAGTTTATGATCAAAAATGTCACTACACAAGTTATGTGGTTTTTTTTTTAAAGGAGACTATAATCACTTAGTTAATAACTGACTAAAATGATAACACAAATTTTGCCGTTTTCCTGGACAGAAATCCTTCGTAAACACAATCAGCAGAAGTACTACTTTAAATTGTATCGTTTTTCTTGCGAAATTCGATACGCACACTACGGCTCGATCCGCACAATTAAAATTATGACGTTTAAGGTCGCTGCACACACGCACGCGTCTGTTCGCCGTGCGGTGTCTGTTCGTCGCAATTGCGTTACGGTTAGATACTGCACACGTTCCTGCAGTATCGGCGCCGTACCAAGCTTAGTCCCAATGTGGTACTCGATTGCGATAGATGTGTCGTGATTGTACATTTTTCTATTTAGTATTTCAGATGGAAGCGCGCAGGTGGAAGCGTATAGTTTGCGCTTCCCTTTTGTATAAAAGTTAATTTTAAATAAGAAAAGAAATCATTGGTTGCATTCATTTATGGAATTGGAAAATATTAGCCGTGACGTTAAGGGAAATTATGTATTCATAAAATCACATTATACTAGGTATCAGATCATTTTCAGCGTTTAGTAATTACTATGTGTTCCGGTACAAACTTTAGAAAAAAAAAGACATTTTTGGACGATAAAGGTATTTATTACAAAACAAGACAACATGAAACATATGTACGTGTATACGTGCCTAAATCCAGATCCAGCTGAGACTCTGAGGTGGTTGATTGGGAACATGATGCAGAAGGCTGATGGACATGGGGACTGAACAGAGGCAAAGTGGTTGGCGTTACTGTACGTCGATGGGAATAAGAAATGGACGATGGTCATGGGGATTGAACATTGAAGTCAGAGTGGTTGGGGTAGCTGTAGGGTGATGGGAATAGGCAGTGCGAGGACCTTGTGGAAAATACTGTAAAGTGTAAGACATCGTAACACCACGCGCAGCAGTTATGTGTTGGGGTTGCCGCATCTTGCGTACAATTCCCATTACTTCCCAGCGGAATTCGAGTTTTTTATCCTCGGAAAACGTGGTCAAGAATGGAAGAAAACATTAAAAAAAACTCTATCTGCATTCATCTCTGGTGTAGGTGCTGGTGATAGTGTGACAGAAGCCTGAATAAATCCTACCAATGCTGACTCCAGATCATGTTTACTTTTCTTTTGCCGTTGGCCTTCAGTGAGAGCAGAAGTATCTCGCTGCAGAGCTTGGTCTAGGAATAGCATCTTCCTCAGTCTCTTTACCTCCCTCAGCGTTTAAACTGGACTGAGTCTCGCTCATGGCACCGACTTGTTGCAAAAAGACTGGCGGGCGTAATTTATTTTCGACTAGTGTCGGCGGCATGTCCGGACTTTATCCTGCTCTTTAAATTCTTCATAAAACTATCCTTAATATTCCTCTATCTTTTGGCAAGTGTATTGCCTGAAAAAAAATACCAACTCAATAAAATGTAGAAAAAGTTTGTTTTAGTAATTTTATTGTCTCGTAATTATTTTATTTTGCTCTTAATATCTTCAACAAATGTACATGCACTTTTTTGTTGAACAGGTACAGTTATTTGGGACAAGGAAGAATACTTTCCGGCATTAACAGAGGGAAAATGGAAAGGGGGTCGAGGCATTTCAAAGTCATTGTCAGTTCCTTAATTGTGTGGATGCCATTGACAGTGAACACGTCAGAATTAGAGAAAAAATGAGTGAACCCGTTCATTATAATTAAAAATATTATTTTTCAGTTGTATTATTAGTAATTTTCCAGACAAATTGCAGTCTTATTAGTATTCATGTGAGCTCGTTTGGAAAGGATTCAGATAGTGCAATTTTTCAAAAGACCAGTTTTCGTTTAAAAAACTTGAAAATAAGGAATTAGAAATTCCGAGAAATCAACCTCTTCCGGTAGTTGGTCTTTGCCTTACATTGTCATTGGAGATTAAACATTTTCACTCTCCGAACCAATTATGAGAGCATTTAGCGGAAAAGTTCTTTCAGATAAACAAGGAATTTTTAATTACAGATTATCCGGTATATTATCCAATACATAGAAAATTTTCCAGAAAGCAATTAATGTTGAATTGAATCTGGTAATATGTTTAATTAAAACCTGTTACGTACTCCATAATTGTATAAGGTCTAAAGTTGGCGTTACATTCAAGACGCACTCAGTGTTGAAGAGTTTATTAATATCGAACGGAAGGTAAGGACATCATGGGCACCTATGCAATTCAGAATCCATGTCAATCCATCGCGCGACAATTCATCGCGCTACAATTCTTCGCCGACAATTCATCTCGAGACAATTCATCGCTAGAACAATTTATCGCGCGACATTTCATCGCGCAAAATTTCATATTGACTATAAAGGCTGGAAAATATGCACTTAAAAAACATACAACATATGTATGCAATATGCACTAAAAATGGATACAAATATACACTAAAATATGCAATATTCAATAAAAATAACCAAATTTTAAAAGACATCACTAATTTTTAACGGTAATCATTGAAATTTATGAAAAGGTAGAGAAATCGTCGCATTTATAAGAAAGTAATATATATATATATATATATATATATATATATATATATATATATATATATATATATATATATATATATATATATATATATAAATTCATATTCCCTTTAGAAAGCCAGGTTAACTGATTTTCTAGAATTAAAAATAAAATCAATTAGACTATAGTGATTTAGTGTCATTAATTTTATAAGTCAATCAGGTTAATTTTCATGTCTGATAGAATTTCTCGCAAAATAATTACGCGATAAAATGTCGCACGAGGAATTGACAGCGATGAAATGTCGCGCGATGAATTGTTGCGCGATGAATTGACGGGACACCTGCAATTCATACAAATTAGAAACCATCTAGCGGATTATTTTACTTATAAAATCGAGATTTGGCTTATGATATATGTATACACACACACACACACACACACACACACACACACACACACACAAATATATATATATATATATATATATATATATATGTACACGAGTCACATATACGGTCGTTAGAACATTGTCGCCTATCTCTTGATGCAGACGTCCGATGTTTTGTCGCAAAATGGATAATTTGGTCATTGAATTATTTATCGTGGAGTATTTAAGTTTTGTGACGTTTTTCTATTTCTATAGCTGCTCTCATTACTCGTTGCGTTTTGTGCTCTACGTTTGAGATCATTTTAGCATTTTCGAAGTCGATGTCTCCTGTGCGTGTTGAGATAGTGAAGACTTGGCTTGGTTTTTCGTTACACTATTCCGATGTTCTACTCTTCTGGCGTTCACTATGCGGTTGGTAAGACCGATGTATATTTGTTGCAATCTGTACAAGGTATCTCGTACACTCCTTGGCCTTCAAGCGCTAACTTGGTTTTAGGATTAGGTAGTACGAATCTTCCTTGATGCGTTGATTATTGTTTGTATTTTATTTATTATCTTTAGTATTTTACTAATCCTATCCGTGGTTCCTGAACATATGGAAGATGTGCTCTGGCAATCGGCTTTCTTTCGTTTCCTTTGTATTTGTTTTAGGTGGTTTTGTGGCTGCTTTGTTGTCCTTTTTTGAGTAACTATTTGTTAATAGCGCTGCTTTCAATTTGTTCATTTCTTCTTCAATGTAGGCTCCTCTGCTAATCTTCTCAATCTCTTCACCAACGTTTTTATGACTGACTGAATGTGTGCTGAATGGTGATGAGAGTTGACGTGTAGGTATCTATCGGTGTGTGTTGTTTCTCTATACACAGAATGCCCTAGTCCTCCAATGTCTTTTTTATACACTAATACATCGGGAAATGGCAGTTGGTTGTCTTCTTTTAGCTGTGTTGAGTGGTGATGTGAGTTGGCATGCATGTTATTTATTTGTTGTAACAATATATTTAGTGTTTCTTCCCCATGTGTCCATATGACAAAGGTATCGTCCACGTATCTTACCCAGAGCGCAGGTGTGTATGTGGCCGCTTTCAAGGCTCGAAGCTTTGCAGAAATAGATTTGCAATTACTGGTGACCACATTGTTGCGCCTGCCATTTGTTTGTACCGCTGCTCCTAGTAAATGAAGTAGCTATTCCAGAGGCAGTGTTCTGTTAATTTCACTATGTCCTCTTGTGACTCTGAAGAAACATTCAGCAACTCGATAAAGTGGCCTGCATATTTTACGTAAGATTCCGGTCACTAGGTGTGTAGTTGTAGTTGAGCAAATTGTAAGATCCGAATTGATGGGTTATTATGCCGGATCCTCTAGTAGCTTTCTTATTTTTCCATTGTAGTCGCCAATGTTCATGACTACCGTTGCGTTTCCTTTGTCGGCTGGAGGTACTATTATGTTTCTGTCGAGTTCGAAAATTCTAAAATAATCGTCAACATATAGCACAAAACGCAACCAATAATAAGAGAAGCCATAGAAATAGAAAAACGTCCACAAAACTTAAACACAAGGACGATGCACGAAGATTGCAGAAAAGATGGATACCTATCTTATAGGATAAAAACAATAAAAGGTAACCAAATGAACAAAACGTCAAAGTGAAGTGAAAACAGGTAGACCAATGACACGAAAGCTATATAAAGAAAGGTAGAAAGCAACTAAGACTTGACAGTGGCTAGTGGGATCTGGTCGAAACGTCGTCGACAACTTAATGGCTCTTTTAAGAACCAAGAGCATGGAGAAACCACAACGCGAATAAACACCCAGAAGGAGAATCTTGGACATATCAGCACTCGCGGAAACCTCAAAATAAACGTACTTAAGCGCTACGGGGAGGAAGTGTTACATGACGCGAGAGGATTCGAGGAACTACCAACCAGGAGAAACCGGCTACCTCACCTTTCTGAAACGATGCCAAGACAAAGATGTAATACCACAGTGCATGCAGCTAATCTTCAAATAAAAAGAACAACAAAATTGGAAACATTGTACGTTGAGCAAGTTTGGTTTTAGTCCAAGAATCAAACCAGGACACCAGAACTTTAAATACCGTTACCAGAATTAATGGAACTAAACCCAAATCTAAGCAACAAATTACATCCAACAGCGAAACACACATCAAAATATAATTTGAGGAGTAGAATCATCGATATCGCCGCTACCAGAGGACACAGCGTAACTAACCTGCCAGGGTGTAATGAGTGTACTGAGAAATGTGTAACGTACCAAAATCAATTTCGGATCTTTTCGTATCGACTTTATACTTTTATTTATTTATTATTTGAAAAATTACCTTTAGATTAAAAACTAATGTTTGTCTATTTACTATTTCCCCGTCATTTGTTTCATTATACTGTTTTATCTTTATAAATTACTTAAACATCCTGTATAGATTACATTGCTTTTAGTTTCTCAAAAGTTCATACTGGCGCCATCTAGGTAATGGTCAGGCTTCTGGTTAGTTTAAAGTAAATGTACTTACAGATATCTGTTACTTTGCTGAATTACCGTTTTGGTAACAATGAACAAAATTTGATTGAAGGTTGATTTCGCCATTTTGGGTGAAATTAAGCTTTTTAAGAAAAATCTCTTTTCCTGTTTTAAATCGAAGTTATCTTCGGATTATGAGAGATATTTTCGTAGTTTACGTATTTCTACATGTTTTGAGGTACTAAATATCGCCATTGGGTGGATATATATATATATATATATATATATATATATATATATATATATATATATATATATATAAGAATTTTGGTTTCACCAAAGGGTAAGCCATGTATTCCTTCAATCCATTTATAATGTTAAACTTCTTTTAGTAGATGGACTCTTCGCACTAAATATCAAAAACAAAACGAAACACTTCTTGGGGCTCGACTTATATCATAGAGGTAAAACCTATTCTCAGAGTATTACTTTGCACTTATTCGTGGTATACCTTTTAGCTTCCTCTTTCTTTCACTCTTTCTTACTTGCTTCTCGTTTTACGTTTCAACTAGATGTTCGAGGTAGCATCGTTCTAACCTGTACTCGCCGTAACGAAGGGTGGATCTTGCGGATAGCCATAGATAGAGATGATTTACTCATCGGACAAGGCCAGACTGCTCTAATTATACCATCCTTCCCTTATAACAATGCAAAAGTGGGTACGATAGACGTTTATAATCAACAACAATGCCTTTTCCGTATACAACGTACTGTTACAACCTAAAAGTGTGTTTTAATAAAGGATATCTCCATAGTCGGCAGTAAATAGTTACCTTACTAACATTTTCGTTGTTTACACTTGTTTTGAACTGAGATAAAGGTTATAGTGTGTATTGCACTCGAATACCGCTCACTATGCAAGCATTACTAAAATGTCTGTGATTTTTTTGCATTAAAAACGATCGTAGCGTTATTTGTTTTTGGGTTGGTTAAAATAGTCTAATTTCTGCTTACTTTTCTATAATTTCTACAACCACACCCAAACAGGTATATTAATGTTGCCATCCATTTTATTATTGTCACGAGTTACGAGTTATTTGCGCAGAAGCTGTTAATCTAGTTATTACCATATACCGGTTGTCCTTGTATTCTTGTCATTTTACTGTAGTATTTATTTAACAATTACTAGCGGGAAAACAATTCTTTTGAATTACTCTTTTAGATTTAAGTATGTGTTTTGCAATATTTTACATAACTATACAACTATCGATTATTTATAAGGGGTTTGTCTAAATTAAATTTTCTCGTTTGTGAAACAACGGCAAGCCAGTTAATCAAAAAGAGTTTAAATCAATGTATGACCAGGTAGGTTGAATTTCTCCTTTTTAGGGTAACCCTTGAAAGTACTTTCAATCAAACCAGGGAAGGCAGTTTTAAAGGTCCTTAACCTTTCAAATTTTTGTTTACGCCAACAGAATTTTCAACATATAGCTATAAAATTAACTTGCCTGCGTACTTGACTCGGTGTGAAATATTAATTATTAATTGTACTAAATTTTTGATGGGTTTAGAAAGAACTGTTTAAAGTCATATAAAAATAAATTGCCTTGACGTGTGTCTATTCTACTTAATATAAGGTTACCAGGGTAATTATCGTTTGTTTCTTATTGCTTCCTTTCTTCCCGTTTCAAGCTTTACGGGACTCTCGCTCATAAAATCATACTTTTCTCTTATTAAAGTTTGTGGCGCTCCAACATTGTTTATTATACTAGCTATCTGTACCACTACAACTTCTTCCTTTCGTCTCTCTAATGTAAACCAGTCTAATAATTATCTACGCCCCATAACACCCACTTTATCTAAGTGCTCAACGGTCATTTGACCGTTTGATTGAGTTACAAGCCAAGTTCACTCATTCATTTATATTTATGTTATGTGGTTGGTTAGACACGTGACAACTGCACAAACACCAAAGAAGGGCGTATCCACAGAAAAATTACAGACTCTAAAAGCCTTAAAGGAAAACAAAAACGTAATAGTGCTTCCAGCCGACAAGGGAGATGCAATGGTAGACATAGACATTGACGACTACAACAGAAAAATATGAAAGCTACTAGAGGATCCGTCCAATCACCCTATCAACTCGGATCCTACGACTTACTTGAAAAAAACTACAAGAATAAAGATCAAGGCAACAAGCATCGACCCAGAAATACAAATCAACATTGTTCCACGGGAACAATTACCAAGGTGCCCAAAACTTTATGGTTTACCGAAAATACACAAGAATGGAGTTCCTTTAAGACCGATTGTTAGCAGTATTGGATAACCACTTCAACAACCAGCGAGGTACCTAGGTAAAGAATGCAAGCTGCTTTATCGAGTTCTGAAGGAACACAGTCACAAGAGAAACAATACTAGTGAGCTTTGAGGTCCCCATAGAGGAAGCACTAAACATTACTAAGAGAAACTTCAATCCACCAGAGGATATAATGAATTTAACAAAACACTGCCTCAGGAACACCTACTTAATTTACCAGGGCAACGGTACAAATAAATAGGAGGTGCACCAATGGGGTCACCACTGTCACCAGTGATTGCAAATCTATTTCTGAAAGACTTTGAAACTCGAACCTTGCAAACAACCACATATAAACCTGTAATGATCCTGCAGATCCTTCCTGAAAATTTAAATCCTTGTAAATAAATCCATCAAAACTTATTTCCTATTTTCTTCCACAACTGCATTTATATGATTTAAAACATATTATCAGTTGTTCCCACTCTCCCACTCTACCCGCTATCTTCCCAAAATCCCTATATAAACACTGCCTTCACATTCAACCAAAAAACACTTGACACTTTGCGTTCATAATTTACTTTCCTTTTATAAATTAGTATTCCAGTATTATTGCTCAGATCCTGAATTCTCCTTATTACCTCATTTCCTTAATTAGTTATACGTTATTAGTATACTAATCCTATATTCATCCTACCTGAACCTGCCTGATACATTAATCCTGCATTACATTCTTTCCTACCATCCACCTATTACATTCATCTACCCTGACACCGATTACTGTGCCTATCCCATCCCTTATACGTATACCAACTTATTGTGGGTCCTGGCCCTGATTTGGGTATACGTAAAGAAGTTGTTTGTGTGAAATCAGACGGAGGGCCTGTACACCCCGAATGGTTATGCACAACTAACTACCCTGTTGCATCATTATCCTTATCAACCAAACAAGATATTTATCACTATCAACTTGTTGAAGGTGGAAGCCGCGACAAGGATAGGGTAGACATCCTAGAGATTATAGAGGAGTGACGGTGGTATTGCCCCGAAACATCCTCTACAATCACGAGCAAGGTTATTCCTTAAATTGCCCTTTGACGGTTTAGGCTTGTGCCCCGAAAAGGATTTCCTAACCACCACTATTCAGCCTCTTTCCCCTGTATCTTCTCACATAAATCACGTCGCCATCCCCTACAATAAATTCTCCTTGCTACCCCTCACATTCACACCAGTTTACCTTTGATCTTTTAACCACCTGTACATAGAATCACCACCTACAAAATCACTCACCCACCACCTTTTATTTATCCCTACATAATAACCATTTGCCGACCTAAACAACCCTCGTTTACTTTTAAATAATAGTGTGACCTTATATTGTATTTAAATCAGATTTCCTACTTACCCCTTGCATAATCACCTCCTGATTGCCGTACTACCAGCAGGTCACATTAATTATACAGTATCACTTATAATTAACGAAACACACACATTTACCGGTACCACACGTTTTAAACATCTGTTGTAGAATTGAAAATACCACCATTACAGGAAGGTTGGGAACCGAACTAGACCATAGGCGTAGGCGATTTTAGAAGAAAACCGCAAGAATATTTGCACATATTTTAATAGTTTGGTACTGCATTATATAGCCAGTTAATTTCAGTTTATATATTTATTTGTTTTATATTAGAATTTATATTATAATTTCCGTTTTGATATGTAAATAAACCTTTCCTGTATGAAATGTTGTAAAACATTGGATAGGCAACCCAACTTGCATCTAGGTATACATCTTAGTAGGACCCCCTTTTATGAGAAAGTTCTCATGTTCAAAATTAGAGTTTTTTACAAGTTGTGAAAAAGGACAAACACAACCAATAAAGACCGGTAGCTGCTACCGGAACCGGGAGGCAGTACAAACCTACACTCTGGCCAAGGTATGTGGACAGCGCTTTTCTCATGTGGACACATCGGGAAAAAAACTAAACATATTCTTAGAACAAATTAAGAACGTACATGCTAATATATAGTTTACCATGTAAATAAAAGAAGATAACCAACTGCCATTCCCCGATGTGCTAGTGTATAAAAAAGACAGTGGAGGACTAGGGCATTCTGTGCATAGAAAAACAACACACAACGATAGATACCTACCTCTCATCACCATTGAACACAGATCCAGTCAGTCATAAAAACGTTGGCGAGATCGAGGAGATTAGCAGACGAGACCACATTGTAGAAGAAGTGGACAAACTGGAGTAGACCATCGGTTTGCGGTAACGAAAAATCAAGCCACATCTTCACTATCTCAACACTCACAGGACACATCACATAACATCAACTTCGAAAATGCTTAAATAATCGCCAACATAGAGCAAGTGGGGCGTGTGGTGATAATGCGGTGTGTGTGTGTGCGTGAGAGAGCGCGTGCGTACGTACGTGCGTGCATGCGTGAGTGTGTGTATTGTTTCGTACGGTCATATGTATTGTAGACCGTACGGCGAAAAAATTGCACGTGTGCAGCGGCCCCTATCCTGACCAGTACTGTTGACTTCGCAAGCAATATCAAAGTGAAATTTATTCCCTCTACCGGCTATGTTTTCAACTATCTTTATTCTTTCGAGATGAAAGTACAGGAGAAATGTACAGGAGGTTAACCAAACACAGCAATTATGTGAACTACATAAAAGTAACAATGCTCTAAGGGTTTGTAAAATATTAGAATGAATGAATATATAAATACTATATACAGATAGCTGACAATAAAATTTAGTCAAAAAGGAGAAATGTATCTAACATTGATTATTTTGTCCTTAGATGGGTATAAATACAAGATATTAAGGGTAAGTATTGCGCCAAGTGTGTAATTAGGGAAATTATCGAAAATTTTACCAGATCGATTCATACCAAATAAATTTTCACTTCGGTGAACCCAGTGGTTAGGTGGGATCATTCGAATGTGAGTTAATGATTATAATGCAATTAAATTGCAATTCGTAGTAATTCATCAGCAGCAATACATCGCTTTCCATATACAATGTTCATTAAAAAATTAAATTATTTGGATATCTCTATCTCAGTTTTAACGATTTTGTTCTGTGTATGTAATCATGACTGGATTTAATTATAAATTTCATGTTTGGCCAGTGATTAAATTATATTACTTTTTCACTTAGAGTTTATTACGTTCAATCAATTTAAGCTAGTTCAGAATTTGTTGCAGTAACTCATTTGTATAACTGCTTGTCATAAACTTCAGCGTTATTAAATGGTTATCGAGTTTCATAATTATTAGAAAATGTAGGTGGATTGAGTAGTTAATTTTCCAGTTTTATTATTTTTTTGCATAATGTCAGCAACAATATTTCCCAAGCGTTTGTAACTTATTTTATGTACGGCTACAGTCCAAACAAAAAGTACGCAATAAGGTTAAAAGTTAATTGAACCTATTATTGTACCCATAATACTAATTTTCTGTTTAAATTTTTTAAATGCAAATGTAGGCATTATGAAACGTTGCTAAGCTAAAGCCATTAACCTTATTTTATAATAAAGGGAATAAAATTATACGACAAAACTGGACTAGACAGTTACGTAAAAAAATCTGATGAGGTCAGCACATCACTTTCTTATGATAGTCTTATTTTGTTAGCAAAGAGTACCAATAGAGTACAAACTAGAGGGAACATCTTGTTATAGCACCCATTGCAAGGTGGCGTTTGTCAGTTCGAGAACGTATATTTTAATTTATCAACATTATCGTTTACATTAAATGTCTAACCTTATAAGGGTTTAAATATAATTTTCTGTTTAGAAGTGTAATTAAACCCTTTGGTGTAATTACGCACAATCCAAAGCGCTAAAATTGTATTTTTATCAATCTTCGCATTATAAAGTAAAAATGCACTTATGAATGTAACGTTTATATAATGCATATATACATATATACAAAATATTGTAAATTTTGCAAACCATTTTACGATAAAATGTAGTGCCTAAGTAGCTTCGTAACGGTATTGTTTGTAATTGTAACATTATTTATACATTTGTCCGTAGTTGAGTAGCTTTAGAAGTAAATTAATTGCAGACATGAAACGTTGTGTTGGTAGGTTAGTTAACAAGCACATAGTAAAATGAGATTCAAGCAAACTAGTTTAAAGTTACAAATACGGGCAGAGTAATTTGGAAGAGAACAGTCGAAAGAAATAGTATTAAAAGAGTAGTAGAGTAGAGAGAAGTAGTAGTCGTAAGAATCAGTAGGTAGTAGAAAGAACTCAGTGTGTAGAGATTATAGTGAGCAATTGAATACATTGGGAAGATTAGTATATTACATTTTACTAAGGCAGTATTATTAAATTAAATGGTTGGACGTTGTGATAAATTAATAGTAAGTACGGGGTAACCTTTCACTGAAGACTTAAAAGGCGTTACCACAGATACTAGTAAATGGTGACCCGGATACAACTCGGCGCACCTGATACTACAAAATGATAAATAAATCGTACAATAATACACACCTCAACAGGTGTGTAACAGTTAAACAAGCCTTTGATTTTTACCATTTCCCTATATATAGTAAAACATAATGTCGTAACATGCATTATTAAGGCTTCTTATGGAAAAATTTTCTCCAGAGCGCATCCAAAATTAAATTTTCTTAAAAGAGGATTCTATACTTATTGACCTGCACTAAATGGTTTTTCGTATAAGGTACTTTAGGGACAAATTCAACACCCTATCCAAACACTTCGTTCAGAAAACTTATATACAATTGAATAGTCATAAAAAGGTCTTTACATTTTGTAAAGTTAACACTTTATTTAATTCAATATTGGCCAAAATTTGGCAGAACACACACACACACACGCACGCATCACGCGCAAACGCGCGCACGTACGCACGCACGCCCCACACGCACAAACAAACCCACCCCACACACGCACGCACGCACACACCACACACAAACACGCATACGCAG